>KZ062318.1:99551-164695 GCA_002091835.1 Anopheles maculatus
GTGTGTTGTTTGGTTACATTTTACACCGAATAGAACATGAGCAGTTAAATCAAACACGCATTTGAACAAGTTACTTGCTCTGCAAAATGATCTGCTTATTTCTAATAGGGTCTACCGTTTATGCCGGGAGACAATGTTGAATGCATGTTCCTTAATGATAAGTTGAGCTTCCACGACTAGCTGGAGCACTTCGTCACCAGGGGCAACCAACTTGTAGGCATTTGGCGCAGGATCTAGACAATCCAACGTTAGCCAAAATGCTGTACTGCTCACTAGTTTGATCAGTAGTTGAGTATGCATCCCTAGTGCGGTGATCTACAGCACCCGAGCGCTGGCGCGTCTGGATTCCATCCGGCTCTTCCATCCGGTTCTTGGAGTTCTCAGGAACGAAATTTTCAAACAGTATTCAGTAAAAACATTACAAAATAACGAATATTGTCGATGTCATCCGTAAAACTATGAACCAGAGCGATGTGCAGACAGCAAACAGAAGAGTCTCCCTTACCTTTATCCTCGATGAAATTCGAACGATTCCAACAACATGTTCGAATCTCCCACCTTGCTTTGTGGCCCTAAACATCCTTACCGTTCATACTGTTCATATAATGAGCATGGCTTGATGAAAATTTTGGAGACACTGCAGAAGTGCCTGAGCGATGAGTTATAAAAATAAAAGAAACATGCGGTTAAAAAATCAAACAAATAAAAATAATTTAGGGATCGTCCGTGAAATTGTTTTGAGTATTAGTGTTTGATAATGTCATTTACAGATAACGTTAACCCATTTATTTCCAAAAATCAAAATATATTTCATATGTTCTTCACACCATTTAACCGTCATTTAAAAAAAAAGATCGATGAACCCGTTTTCGAACCAACTCTGATTTCGAACATGCACAGCTGTCAAACAACTTTCGACAATATGTCCACAGCTTCATCGACAATTCGAATACAGTGATAGACATTTGTTTACACACGCTCTTGGTTTTGGAACAAGGAATGAATTACAGCTTTCTTTTATAGCCTTAGCCAACTGCGCCTTCTTTCCAACACAATCGTTGCTTTGGGTTTTCCGAAATTGTCATCAATTTGATTATACAATAGAAAGATAAACATAAAATATTTTTAAAAAATGATAGTTTATTAGAATTTACACTTACGACATAGAAAACACGTGTATAACTTTTCACAATAAGCACTGAAACCCATATTTCCGCAATCCTTAACACATATCCTCTTTATTCTTCCTGCGCCATTCGCTCGAATTTTGGTACGCATTCTGCATTATAGTTCCAAAATTCTGTTCCCAGATGCTCCCTAATTATCTAATGTTTAGATGGAAGCAAACCTACAGCCAAACTGCATATTTTTCCCGTTACTTCGTGTATGCTTCCAACGGCTGCGGTTATCTCGCAAGTTCGAACGAATCGAGCGCGAAACAACGCGGTCCCGCCACACGCTAGTGTGCGTGTGTACGGAGATGAGTGAAACTAGAAAAGCGCCCACCCATACCAACAAGCGCTGTTTGCAATTCTACAGCCGAACCTTTCGTATGCGTGTGATTCGATCGAGGTTACGCGCGTGTGTATACACGTCCGTGTGATTCTGTGCAACACACACTAGCTCGCTGGTGAGAAACAGAGTACCTTCCACAAAAGCAGATGAGGAGCACAAGCAGCAGCAGCAGCAAGTAGCAGCCAGCACAGTAGAGCAAAAGGTACGAAGCGTTTTGGTGATCGGAAAAATATTCAAACGCGGGTTTTCGGTGCACAAACCACACGTTCAACCAGTGCGTCTAGTGACAGGGTAATTTTCGTAACAGTGCCGAATTGTGTCCCTTCTGAACACTGTGTCGTGCGTAGCAAAAGGTGAACCACACGGACCATTCACACACACACGGTGTGCGTGTGTGGAGAAAAGCGCTATTTTGTACTTCCTCCTAGAACCGGCCAAAATACACCGGACGGCTGAGAAGTACAGTGTACACGCGTACCACCATCTCCGTGCGTGCGTGCGTCCGTGCTTACGTGCAAATCATACATTATTGCGCGGCTTTCCGAAACAGGGGTTGCAATCATCACACACGTTTACACAACCCGCGAAAGACGCCAGACAGTCAGTGCCGGAGCTCAGGTGGTATTGAATGGTGAAAAAAAAAACGTTCCAAGAATCGTTCGCAGATAGAGCGTTGTTATCCGAAAAAGGAAGCAAAAGGGTCCATCGTCTGCCCTCCTTTACCTAAACTCTCCCCCCTCCTCTTCTTTCAGTGGTTTAGGTGGTCCGAATTGGAATTGTACCCATCTAACCTGCTTTGCTCGATTTTTCCCATTGGCGAGGAACAGCCTGCTGTGGTGATGGTAGTAGTGATGTGTGGCGGCAGTGTGTGATGCGTACATCTCTCTCTCGGTGTGTTGTGTGTGATGGGTGCAATCGATGCACCGATATTTATCACACACAAGATTCGCAAAGTTTTATAGCCCCGTTTAGAGTGCGTCCTCGTTAGAAGCAATTTTTGTTTTGTTTTGCCCTTTTCCTGTGGTTCACGAAAAAGAAGGTGGTGGAGACCACCCTTTCCCTAAACTGACCATCTTGAACGCGTTTTCCATCGTGAAAGGTCGAATTTTCTTCACCGCATGGGTGACACGAGACTACTTTGTTTCCCTTGATTGTTTGCATTTCTTGGTGTCGCCCACAGTGTGCAAATATCATGATTGTGGCTTTTGGTGAACTGATGGCGCGCGCTGAAGGTTAAAAAGCTGCCGAGAGAGATAGAGAGAGAGAGACTATCCTCATAAAACCCCACTGTAGGAACCAATTTCATCCTCTTATGGCGGAAATATGGGTTTCAGTGCTTATTGTGTGAGTAAATACACATGGCCACCTCTCTACTACACAACGTATACAAGAGGTGTGTGTAGCGCGGGCAGGCGTATGTGTCATCTCTATCGAAGCAGGCAGCGAATTATAACAGAAAAGTGCAGAAGTGAGAGTGCATAGCGACGATAAGATTTTCCCTTCATTATTCACACGGTGTGTACGGTCAAAGTAGGCATTCGCGGTGTGTGCCTGCTAAAAGCGTGCATCTGTGTCTCTCTACGCCCAATATCGTGTGTCGAAAAGAGTGTACGAACGGTTGTGGTTTGCTATCATAAAGCAGTTGATAGGTAAAGTGATTAACTGTCGATAAAAATTGGTGTCCTACCGTGTATACGGTGCGCGCCTACTTTGCATATACGTCTCTTGCGAAGAAAAGGAAGAACAAGAAGCAGCAGTGGTGGCTAAATGTCACGCACGAAAAGGGACACAATCGAAACCGGAGGTGTTTACTGTTGTACATCATAGAGTGAAGGAGAATTAGATCATTTTCCAACGTGATTTGGCTTCATAAAAATGGTGCGACACACAGAACAAGTTAATTGGTTGTTTTCGGGAATCGATTTTTGTAGGTGTTTGTGAAATTTTAGTAACTTATGTTGATACGAAAAGGGGTGCATCGAAACTAACCTATGGACACATCAATATGCAACGTTGCAAATCTATTTCATCTTTGTGAGCGAGCGAGAGAGAGGGACAGAGAAACTTTTGCTATTATTATAAACCGTTTGTTGTCTCGATGTTAATGGGCCACCAATTAATTTACCCCAAATGATTCAAAAGTCTCTACAAACTAACCAACCAACCAGCAAATGTATAATCGTTTTGTGTTTGTTTTTTCTTTATCGATTGCAGAAAATTGAGTTGATAATTCTTGCCCGTGCATATTGGCAAAACCAGACAACAGAGCAAACGTGAGCCGCGCGTAGGAAGAAAACACGAGATAAGTGTTTGTGTACGCGTGTTTTGGACGTTAAAAAGTGGCGATTATCGTTTCTCACAATATTGAACACGCATCTGCACCGCTAAACGTCAAACAAAACCATGGAAAAGCGCATTTTGTTGGAGAAAAGGGGCCGCTCGGACGATGAGGTAAGTTAGTCTCCTTGTGTAGTTACTATACAAAGTTTCGGTGGTTGCTAGGGACCTAACCACCTACTGTTCCAATGCAGAGAAATTGTTATACTTTTGTTTTGTTTACTAAAGCTTACTGGGTGTAGGTATGTGTGTGTGATGGAATGAAAAGAATCACATTGGCCACAAATTAACTTTGTGCTATGTGTGCCTAACCTTGGGAATGTCGCTATAGCCAAATAATATTTGAATGTTACACAATAACTAGACCCTTACGGAAAGCTTTAGTGTGGTATAGATTTGTCTTAGGACATATCACTTTCTCTAGGGATCTTTCTAGCTGTGTGCTTGCACCATGGTCCTGCGTCTAGAATGATTTTTTTCATTATGTCCGAGGCCATATCCAATCAAAGTAGTCCGCGACATTAAGCGTTTCATCTTATTCGTGCTTTCTGCCCTCAAGGCTGTACCTAAAACAAGAAGATAAAACATTGCAGTTTCTGATTAAAAAGCATCATCCTTTCAACGGATTTCGCCTTCCGGCTTCCGCCATATTGCCGCTTCAATACGCGTCAATTTAAAAAAAAACCCTTTCTGCCACCTTTGCTGCGCTGCCTGCCATATCCTTGTGTTTTGTCCGCACTTCTTCTATTAGGGTTTGTTTTTTTTTGCATTCTTCCATCACGCACTCTCCCTTTCGCTCTGCTCTCTTTTCTGGCCAGGCTGCTTTGGTGGCTAACAATGGTCGTGTTGTGGCTTTGTAGCAGCGAAAAATGGTGAAAAATCAACACGCGCGAGTTGATGCTGATGGCTACTTTGTTCAGTTTTCATTGCGCTATTACGACGTTTCGTAATCGTAACTCTTTGATCGACATTCGACCAACCCGAGAGTCCGAGTGTGTAATTTTTTTTTGTAACTCGCCGTCAAATCTATGCATGCATACACACGCACACACACTCATACCCATACCACATGAAGTGGCGCGCGCCTTTTCTGCGAGCGTATAGCGCGCGTGTTGTGTGTACCTCGGGATGGAGGAGTGTGAGGGAAATCATTCTTTTTTACGATGTGCGTGTGTGTGTGTATGGTGTGGGCTAATGTGCGTACACATACACACACCTTGGGCATGTGCGCCTCATTTGACTACAGGGGCTATTTGCCTGTGTGTGAGAATGTTTACTCCGTCGCTTGCTTTGTGTTGTAGGAAACGCAAAAGATGATAAGAATTTAGCGCTATCCAGCAAATATTGCCTGTCTGTGTGCTTTCGAATCCTGATATTCTTAATTACATCGAAAATTGTGCGCGATGTGTTGGGAAAAAGTGAGAAGAAGATGAACTTGAAAACATCTACGCACTATCCGAAAAAAGCTTATTAGATCGCGCGTATCATATGCACTCTCGCTCTCACACACACACACATACACACAGTCGCACGCACACGAACTCACGTTCACCGTACCGCACACACTACCCCCAATCAACAAGAAATCACACAACACACGCGTGCACACGCAACACACACTCACACCATGTCGAGCGAGCTAGGTTGGAGCCGTCGTACTGGTGTATTAGTATATTGGTGAGAGGCACCCATCATCGCGGGTGCTCGCTGCTACGCTGAGTGGTCGCGAAGATGATGATTGGCAATGAGTGCCAAGGCGAGCGAGCCTCTGCAAATGGTAGCGCAACCGCACCGCCATCTTGGATTTTGCACCTTGGCATAAAATTCCCTTGTGAAATGGCGTGTTCCCGTGTGAATTGTTGCACTCTGCCCGCTAATGTTGCATCACTTTCTTCTAGTGGTTGATCCCGGGATAGTGGCACACTGTCGTAAGTTCCAAATGTTCGGACCCTAAACCCGGAAAATGGCACACAATCGTTGCTGGGAAGGAATCTCTGTCACTGCCCTTATCGAGACTGCTTTTCACCTGCATATGAAAACTGTACGGGTGGCAATGGCTGCCTGCCTGCTCATGTGAACGCTTGCTTCGCGACTGTCGTGTGTGCGTACTCGCTTTGTCGCACTCAACACACGATGGCCGATGAGTGGGAATGAGCTTTCGGTGTGTTGGTGTGCTATGAGCGACTGCTCAAACCTGTGTGCGTGTGTGTGTGTGTGTGTGTTGCGTTTGTAGCCTGCTGCACACATTTTAAAAATTAAGTCCCGTGGCCGTTTTTAAAAAAACTTAACTAATTCAAGGATGTTGTAAAAGAGAAAATGATCCTTTTGATGTAAAATTTATCATTTTTCATTCTGCATCTTTTTATCGCGTAAATATTTTTCTATTGGCTTGTTTTCACTTGACGTCTGCACACCATACTCACGTTTCATCGATTATATTTTATCTAGAATTCATAAATTAATACATGTTGCATCTTCTAAGTGGAAATAGCCGGTTAGCCAAAGATAACGCTAAAGTATCCAAACAGGATATAATTAAAGTATGTAACTGTACCGAGCATTATTAACCGCCAAGAGTGCAAAGATTTCGGTGCAAGTAACGAACTTGTTGAAAATCGATCACACATTCGCACGCACACTAGCGCCTTCAACCAACACTACCACACGCAGGCGCAATTTATAGATGCAAGTATATCTGTGTGTGTGTGTGTCGTTCGACCGGCGAATGGTTGATGGTGTGTGAAACTGTTTTTTCATAACAAATCACTCACACCAGCATGCTTCAGTTAGGGCGCACATGATTTTCAATGTCGCGCTCATTTCCACTGAGATGTGACCGTTGAAATGCTCATATATAGAAAGAGGAATGATAATGAACATTCTCAAAATTAAAACCTTGTTTCTATGTTTTAATTATCATTGTTTAAATATGTCAATTCTAAATTTTAGTCATTGCTTTTACCTACTTATTTTGCTCTACTTTACCGTTTTAGATCACAGAACTTATTCTGGACAACTGTCGGAGTACATATATCGATGGCCTAACAGACAGCTTCACCGCACTGGAAACGCTCAGCCTCATTAACGTTGGCTTGGTGTCGCTGAAAAATTTCCCCAAACTATCCAACCTCCGCAAGCTGGAACTGTCGGACAACAGAATATCGAACGGTTTGAACCATCTAATGGGCAGCCCGAAGCTAACACACCTGAACCTGTCCGGCAATCGCATCAAGGACTTTGATGAGCTGCAGCCACTGAAAGATTTGGAAAACCTGGAAGTGTTGGATCTGTTCAACAATCAGGTGACGATGATCGAAAACTATCGCGAAAAGCTGTTTCAACTCATTCCATCATTAAACTATCTCGATGGGTAAGTATATCGGCTAAGAAGGATAGCTTGGGGCGGGCCTTTTTGAAAATGTGATCGATAACACGATGATTTCCTCATTCCTTTGCGTAGATTCGACAAAGAGTACGTGGAGGCACCTTCAGACGAGGAAGATATGGCTGGTAAGTAGTTTTAGGCTTAATGTGTGCTCATTTCTGTATGGGAATATATCAACCCACTTTGCCTACCAAACCATAAATAAGAAAGGAGGGTCTATTTTGTTGAATGCTGCTGCTATTCTCCTAAGAGCGCTTCCTTCTTAACTGTTAAAAGCATTCTACTTTGTTGTACAAAAAACCATTAACTTGAATCATTTTTGCACGCGGTACATTTGTGGTATTATTAAGCTATATTTGTACCGGTAACACGCCTAGTGGGGAACATTTTATGCTTATATGGTTGACAAAAAAAGGAATAAAAAACAAATGCGCAAAACACTATGGCGAGATCCACCATCCTGTTTTGCAGATGATGATGGCTGCAACCAGCAACAACCTTCACAGTTCTCCATCAATGGTATCGAAATTGATCTTGACGAACTAGAGCAGTTTGAGGCGAAGATACGCCAGAAACGATCGAACCAACCAATGGGGCAACAGTCGGCAACGAATGCATTTCGGCCCGGTGATGATGTGCAGCAGCGGGAGGGACACATCGACTCGAATTCTGCTGCTGCTGCTGCCGGATGCTCCTCTTCCTCTGTGCAGGAAAATGGCAAAGATGATCTCGATTTGCTGTACGAAGAGATACAGCAGAAACAAGCTCTAGCGCGTGCGAATGAAGAAGTGGAGGGCCGCCAAAGGATGGCTTCGTTTTTGTCGGTGTTGCTCATGTTTACCACCCTGTTGGCATTTATCAATCAGATATGCTACAACGCGGGTGACAATCAGCTGTTGGATGATGAGCCTCATAGTGAGGAAGCGGGTGATGATGATGAAGAGAACGTTGAGAATGAAGAGAAACAAAAGGACGAATGTTCCTTGAGTAACAACAGCGGTGGTGCTGATGCTGGTGGTGGCGATGCCAGTAGCAGCACGAAGGCAGACGATCTGTCTGTGTGTCCCGGGTCAGGCCAGAATTGAATAACGTACAACTCGTTTCTATCGCATTCCCTTTCGTTCTATGGGCTCGACAACAGAAGAGGAGGAGGCGGAAGAGTCGTGCGAAGAGTCGGATGAAGTTTCGCTAGCATACCTGTACAACGACAACCTCGAGGAAGATCACGAGGATTGGAAGAGACAACAACGCGGACGAAGAGTTTGACAGCGAGGACGAGGAGGAGGAAGACGGGGCCGAGAATAATGACGAGGGCGAAGATGCTGGGGAGGACAGTGACGGTGATGGTGAAGATGAGGAAGACGGTGGTGAGGAGGAAGAGGAGGGTGATGCGGACGAGGACGGCAATGAGGAGAACGGTGCCGAAGGAGCGCCGGAAGCAGCAGCAGCAGCATCTTCGGCCACAACAGAAGCCGCCGATGCCGCCACCACGACGGAGGGAGCGAAATCATCATCCACAGCAAAGGAGGAAGCAGTTGCAACAAGTGCCGGTGGTGATGAGGGTGAAGCTGTTACGAAAGGTAAATTGGATCTTTTATCAAACTTTTTAACGAACTGTAGCGCTCTATTTTAATATGCTTTATTTAAATTCACTTGCAGCAAGCGAACCCGAAGCAAGAGGAACGAAGAGAAAGTTCCAAGGTACGGACAGTGACGGTTAAACGCGGCAAGCGTGCTGCGCACAGTTGATGATAACGCTTCCAAATCCAAAATGCAACTCCCCAAAACACACATACGTGGGCACAGGCAACACTACCTACTAATGTTTTAGTTTGTTTCGGTGGTAGCAGTGTTGATTTTGTTATATCGCCGCGCACCTCCAACGCAGACAACAACCACCTACATTATTAATTTCCCCGTATCGTGCAATTTTTCATCACAATTCTACTAGTACTACTGCTTTCCGGCAGTAGTGTATGTATGTGTGTGGGTGTGTGTGTGTATGTGGATAGTATTGTATATTCTGCCATTTTGTTGTCTTTCTTTTTGTCACATTAAAATAAAAACAGGCATAGCAGCGCGCGCCATTTTGAACTTTAATAGAGCGAAATGCGGTTATTTCCAAACACACCACTTAATAATACACATACGCCCCGAAACATTTTAACTAAAACACACACATACACACACGCGCGTACACCCTTCAACTTACTATATGGTAAGAAGGGATTTTTCGAATGGGAAGATTGAATGTACTACAAAACTTACAAAACAAGAGTAAATCCAGTAAAACGACGAGACGTGTTTATTTGCCCCGTAGTAGAAGATAATAATTTTGTGCGAGCGTGTGTGTGTGAGTGGCTTTGGCCCATATGTACAGCATTTTCAAGCAAAATTGTTCCAAGGAGGTGACTTTGTTTTGTCAAATTATATTAAACATTGATTTTTCGGTAGCCTCGGATGATAGGTGGTATAGAACACCGATCATCCCTTATTGAGTGTTCAACATTCGAGGAGGATCATTCATTTCCGTGGCTATGTGTTTCATGTTTGTCAGGGGCTATTTCGAACAGTCCATCAAACTGTGTTGCGTTTGTCTACACTCTAATTTTCGTAAAATTACTAATAAAATTTAGTTTAGTGTCGTGTTATCGTGTTGAATTGATCAGTTTTTCCTCATCTTCTTCTTTTTCTCTATTGTTCTCTCACTGTGCCTCGGTTTGTCAGGATTGCTTAGTTTTATTGGACTAAAATAGCACTTGATAAACGAGAAAAACATATTCACGGAAAAGGAATCACTCACCATCTGTTTCCTGTTGAAATAATCCTTAACAAAAATGAAAAATACAAAACACTGTTGACCCTTCAAAATGATCCATTAAGTGTACGTGGCGAGGATCAGACAAAAAAGAAGCATAATTGTTTAATATTTACACTTTCCTTTGCTTGCTCTTCTTCGGTCATACCACCATATTTGGGTGTGTTAAAGCTGTGGTTCAACAACAATTTGTTTATGTTGTTTAAAGAAAAGAGGTACAGTGGTTTCAAGACTCAGATGTGTGAGAGGAACGGCCCAACGACAAAGACAATTATACAATAGAGAGCGAGACCACAAAAGAAAACAAAACAGTAATCCACACACATATACACACACAGCAACAGCACGACCTGATTATAAAATCCAATGTAATGAGTAGTGTTACTTTTAATTTGCGAGGTATGTCTTTTTTTTGTTTATGATAAGTTTGCGGGCGCACAGCAAGCAAGTTCGGTGGTTAAGCAGTGTTTAGTCTTGTGTGTGCGTGCGAGCAAAGATAATTATCTCAGGCAAAGGCTTTCCTTCTAGTTCTCCCTGGTTAGTTGATTTGGGGGAGCGTTACAAAGCTGTACAACAACAAAACCCACAAGCGTCGTCCGCCGCCTACTAAGCGTTACGTGTGTTTATCGTAACGTTTGCAGGCAGCAGGAGGGATACAAATTTTAGATGCGAATTCATTTCGATTAATAATAGTACGTACAGGCGAGTGAGAGCAGGATGTCATCATTTTAGTGTACAATACAGCAATGGGGCGTTGTTGTGTGGGGTTTGTCAATGTGTGTGTAAACCGGGAGAAACAGAGAGAGAAGTATACAAAGAGGTGTGAAGCTACTAAAGTTGTTTACCCTTCTTCATTCAGTGCACTTTCTGTTACAGACAGACATGTATTAACTTAATCCGCTACATTGCAAACAATTGGTTTTTAAATACTTGAATGCGGAAACATTTCGTGTGACTCTATTACTACTATCTCTTTCCTTAGCAACCAGGTTAAGTTGTAGCTTTTGTAAGGCCAGATTTTTAAGAATCAAAGCATATATTTTTGAGTTAAGCAAGCGTTGTGCTGTGTATGCATATGTTGAGAGTGGTTCAGGGAAGCGCAATGTGTGTGTGTGTGTAAGGAAAAGGGATTTGTTCTGCTGTAATTAGTGTGTGTTTTTATGCACTCTAGTAGACGCCCACCCGTACAAGAGTATAATAAGTTGTAACAATATATTTCTTTTGCTGTTTTATACCGTTTGTTTTTTGTTTGTTTGTTTTGTAAAGCATCCTTTCAGTAAAACAGATAAAAGGTAGACACGTTTATTTTTGCGGTCATTTCCAAGGCGCAACAGTATACCGAATCACGTAAAGCTAGTAAGTCCCTGTGTAAGCATTTGTTAAAGAGTTGTAGTACGGTCTGTGTGAGGGGGTAACAGGCCGCCTCCGGGAATAGGAAGCAAGTTGACCAAAACTAGGCGGGGTTATATTCCCCGACTCACAACTGGCGGGGAAGAAATGGAAGGATTTATCAAATCAAAACAATTATTTGAAAAATATCTAACTTTAAGGGTCGATACGGCGCGCAAGCAATATATATAGAGCAGTGTTTGTGGTGCTGTGTATCACGAGAAAATGAAATGAAGCAAAACAAAACAGAAAACGTGCCCTTACTACAATGATGATGCAAACATATTATACAAAGGATAAGGTAACACACAAACACACACATACACATAACCACGGCACATTCGCGGCGGTACCATGGTGCCATGCATGCAAGAAGGACGAAGGCGAGGATCGAAAAGCCAATAATCCAATGTGTGTGAGATCCGATTGAAAGAATCTGATCTGCTAGGGGGGGGATGGTTGTTGGTGGAACCGGCCGCATACAAAACACATACAATCTTTTTCTTCTGCCTGCCTGCCAGGTTGGTCGTGTTTCTGGAGGTGAAATAAAAAAAACAGAAACAAAACAGCGTAATTGCTGCACGATGTGGCGCAGAGGAAAGTGAATGACAAATGGGCGGCGGCGGTATGATCGCGCGAAAACTGGAACAAAATTTATAATTGCTAAGAAAGTAATATTTGTTTAAATAAATCACACAAATGCAAAAAAAAAACAAGCGAAACAATTTTGCATCGTTCGAAAAAAGAAAAGCTGCTGATCGGAGGTAGGGAGGAAGTTCCTTCTTTGGGACACTACAGATTTAAAGTGGGGTTTATGATCTGCCATTCTTGGCTTCTGATTCCATAGTGAAAGAAATCATGGAGTCCAAACGATGAAGTGTTATTTTTTCTTTAAATATTCATCGTATATAATTGCAAGATGATCCCACAATCAATCAAAAGTGAGTGTGGCTTTTACGCTGTTTTGCAGCTCTTTAAGCATCTCATTAGCCATCTTCTATCGATTTAAATTCGCGTTTTTGGTTGTGATCGAGTTTTTTTTTCGATTTGCATTTACCGTATATAAAGAAAGTAATACAAGAGATATCTTGAAGTTTGTTTTAGGGCGAAACCTAGACAAAAAAGTGCACCCAACATTCGGTACTTGCAGCGGCCGCGAGACATTCACATGATGCTTAATTGGTGGTGATAGTTTTCATGCACAATCAAATAGAAAGCAGATACATTTTGTGTGGATGAAAAAAAAGAAGCTAAATAACAGGTACATATAATCGTTGTGAATCTAATTAATCAACTTTGCATTCAGCATATTAGGTCGCATATTGATTACGATTTGCTCGATGGGTTTTTAAAGTTTAGCAAATGCACCTGCTGTGAAAAACTAGGGGATAACAACAGGTCATCCACAGTACTGTGGACGTATTTTTTACTACAAAAATGCAATGAAACTATCACTGAAAAATATCCAAAACCAATTCTTCTGATTAAAAATCATCATTTCCATTTTATTTCTCTTTATTTTCATTGCTAACTATGGGATTAGGCGATGGTCAAATTACGCACCCACTATGACAGCTGTCACAGTGACGCAATGGAAAAAAGGTAAAAAAAATGCTGCCCGATGACAGCTCGGTGTTTAGCTGAATCGCGTTCTCTGTTTACTTTGCTTTTCTCTCTCGCGCAGTGCGTATCGTAGGAGCAACGGGTGCGTTATTGTTTGTGCTGTTATCCGTGCTGTGTTATTCTAGTAATTGTTTTAGGGAAACTTTTTTTTTATTTTTCTGCAAGTTCTACAAGTGCCAGCAACTAAATTTTCCCAATTTTCCCCCAAGTGTGTTGCGAGAGGGGCAAGACGGTGCAGATTGGGATGTACAAAGTTAACTAACTCGGATATCAAACGCAACATAGGGTGTCGCTTCTTCAGCAGTATATTGTGGTGCATATCTCTTGTTTTCGTGGCTTTCTGGATAAAGCAACTAAATCCTGCATCAGATCCGGGGGGTTGGGTGGGGTATCGTGGCCGTAGCTGTGTGGGTGTTCGTTCAAGAATTCCACCCCGGAAAAGAGTTCCAAGTGCGTGCGTGCATGCGTACGTGCGGGATGGGACGAAAATTGGTGAAACAAAAATAAACACAGCTGCATCTTGAATATCCCTGCGTAATTGGTGCAAGTACGATTGGCGATAAAATTACTGACAACGTGTGCATGCGTGTGGTACGGTGGGTGAAACTGTGAAAAGAATAACTGTGCGGGAGTTTGATAGAAATTGGTTGTTTTCAAAAGTGAATCATACAATTTCCATCTATGCGTGATGTGAGTTACAATTTTTGGGAGGAATTTAATAACCAAAAAACCCCATTGTGGAAGTCTGTGTGAAAAAAAATCGCTATAAAATAGAACAAACCGTCTGTGGTACCCGCAGCACCTGTTTTTTATGCTTAATTATTATTAATCTTAGTTTGTAAAATTACACGTCTCTAATCATTTTCCGAAAATTTCCAAAATTATCAACCCAAAAAACAAAAGGTTTTACCGATCGACATCCGGTAACCGGAAGTGGTTAGCGAGTGGTGAGCGTGCGAGGTCGAATACGAAATTGCCTGGCGGCGAACAAAATCGCCTTCCCCAAAAAAGCCGAAGGGAATATACAACAGTGTGCCAACAACGAATTAAATTATCGTAGCTTTCCGTTCGAATCTTACCGAAAAAGTGCATCATCTGTGTGTGAGTGTGTGTGTGCACGATGGCAGAAAATAAAGGAATGCTGCTGGCAAAATCCGTCCAGAAACATGCTGGCCGCGCCAAGGAGAAGGTAAGTGCTATCCCTTGAATCCACAAGATCCTTCAAAGGGGAGTTTGGCCGAACGATCATCGCGATGTTAAGCAACACCACGCTCAGCCAGTCAGTCAGACAACGGGTTTCAGACAAAACAGCCCCCGGGGACACCGCACGATGTTCTGGCAAAGTGCGATGTTAGGTTGTTTCTAATTTAAGGCAGCGCGCACTGTCTCCATTCCTACTCGCGCGATCGAGTAACCGCGTGTCGCCTAACCGTCGAAACCCGGGAAAACCGGTGTGGGAAGTCGCGGTCGCAGGACACCTTGGTGTGGTCACAACTGAAGCAGCTGTGCGTAAAAAAGTAGGAGCTTTCGGGTTTTTCTGCTGCTGTTCTGAAGCGGCGAGTCCGGTGCCCGGTTACCGTGGCCGGTTGGGATATGCATGATGATGGCCGAAAATAGATCAGCTCTTTTGCTGCTCAAACGGCTGTGACGTGTGATATAATGCTTTGCCGGTGTGATTATTATGTCGCACCATGCGCGCGTCACGCCGTCCTTTTGGAAGTACGTACTCTTGAGATGTGGTTTAGGGGTTGTTTTTTTTACATTTGCCTCCATATGTTGTAATGTGGGTGCAAAACATAGTTAAAGCGCACTTTTACCTAGATTACATTCCATTTGACCGACTGTCAAACGTGCGTTCTTGAGCATTATGAAGAAGTAGACAAAGCAATAAGCATTTGTAATTAATCTGAATTGGACTTCTGAACCACAAGCTTTAATAAAGTCATACCTGCAGTTCCAAATGTTGGCAACTCAAGATCTCAAGAATTTGTCACAAAATGGTACAAACGAGGCTAAATCGTCGTCGTTTCGCGAATCTGGTATAGTTTTTGCATCTGAAATGGAAAATATGAAGTTAAGTTGAAGTTACTGTTTAAAATTTCTTATGCAGTTTACGAATGCAATAAATAAAATCAGTATTAAAACATGCCTTTTGTCAAAGTCTTCTATGTACTCTATATTCTAGAGATTTCATAGAAGATCAGTTGAGCGATGGACCTTTTTTTGTTTCATTGATTTCGACAGGCTTTGAGTCTCATATACACCTCATTCAGCTCTCTTTCCGGTAAAAGATAATATGTGACTTAACAGCTATTGGAAATATGGCCGGATGATTATTTTAAAGTATCGCGAGTATGGTTGAAGTAAACTTTAAATTTCTCTAGAAAGTTTGGTAATGCTTGAAAATCGGTCTGAGTCTGTTCTGTCGTTACTCTCTGCTGCTGACAGAGAGTATAATTCTGGACAAATGTTTGCGACTTTCAAAGTTTCAGTTTCAAAACATAAGTCTTAGAAGATCTTTCCTTGCATTTCCACGTCCTCAATAAAATACTTGAGAGGGAATTTTTTGACAAAATTAGCTTGGCCATTCGAACACTATTTGCAAAGATTTTAACATGTTAGATAAAATGATTGAAAGCTCAAGTTGAGATGTTAAATTTACACATCCCATCCTAGTCTTAATCAAAACGATCTGGGTCAGTTAGTAGATCTCCTATAGAGAAGCAATTAATCGTAACATTTTTAAAGAATTTGGTTTTCATTTTAGTTTAGTCCTGGATTTATTATTTTACGGGCATTTTGTGTGTTAAGAACGTTAGACATATTAGAAAAAAGGGAATCCCTATAAGAAGCTCCAAGTAAATGTTCAGTTAAGAAAAACAGTAATGGCAGGCACTTTTAGCACTCTTGACGTTATGAAGCCAAAAGGAATTTTAACTGTGATTCAAGATTTTCTTAAAACGTTCTCATAATGGTGGTAATTCGGATTCCAGCTATGAAATTTCACATACCAAATGCTGTCAGCATCCTTTACCAACAAACTTTTAGGTAAATTTGTCAGCTTAATTTGCCGTTCTGCCGAGAACTTGTTGATCATAAAAATTGGGCTATCGATATTACAACAGTCGCCCTCAGCACGCATTTCGATCGCCGACATTCGATCGCTACGGGTAGTCAATAGTTATTCATATTTCTTTGGGTGGCCCGGTGGTGATGCGATAGCGGCGCCGGTCTTCACACGGCAGGACCGGGGTTCAAGTCTCATCTGGGCCATTCCCCCATAGTGAGGATTGACTAACCAACTATGCGGTATCAATTAGTCTAGTAAGCCAGAAATGGCAGGCATGACCTTAAGAGGTCGTTAGGTCAACAAAGAAGAAGAAGAAGATTTCTTTGAACTGCATTTATTCTAATGGTGATTCTACGTTTCAAGAAGTAACTTTTGAAATGAAATTAGTACTTTGGCGGTTATATGGGTTTTTAAAGGGTAAAGAACTCATTTTGAAGTGAGTGTCGATAGAATTTCGGCGATCGAAATGTGTGCCGAGGGCGAGTTACAGCGGTGTGAAATATAAAATAAAACATTTTCTCTTGACGTTCAGTAGAAATGTAGCTAATTAACTAATGTGATAAATTAAATACAAACCACCGAAAACATATCTATATGTTACGACATTTAACCAGCCCTGTCTTGTTTTCTTTTGATCATTTTCCCTTTTCTTAAATTTCGCCCCATTTACTGCCGTTCGATAGTAAATCTGTTTCCGAGTTAATTTATGATAAACTTTCCACCCTGCCACTTTGTCTTTGTCCCACCGTTAAACATGAACATCAAACGTAGCTTTATCGTTTTGCTGAGCTCTGAGCTGCTGGACCAATCATATATCCAAAGCGCGCCCTGTGTGTGAGCGCAATTCCATTCATGCGCGTTAAATTGCACGTGTTGCACAATAGCGTGCGACGGTGTTGTGCTGTCCGTCCGTGCAATGTATGATAGGGTAAGCCGTGCTTTGGATGATTCAATTTCCGAAAGCGATACTGAAAACTATCTCCACCGACTGGGCCAACGGACGTTTTGTGCGTCCATCTGTTGGCTTTTTGGCTGCCGCTTTACGGACACATGTCGTCGTCTCACAAATGGTTGAAAAAGAAAGTCACAAGCCTCCCGGCCACGAGAGCTGAAAAACTTTTTCGGCACTCATTTTTTCAAGGTTTGAGTGTTGAAAAAGTTTTTCAAGAAATGTAGAAGGTCCACGAAAAAGATGTTGAAAAAAAGTTGAAAATTTTTTGACAGATCAAAATGTAAACAAACATGCACAGTTACAGTATATGACAAAATATGCGACACTCCTCATTCCGCTCCATTTTATTTTGGACATATTTTTAACTCAGTTTTTATATTTTCGTAAATGTTTCGACGTTAAATAATCTTAATAAATTTTACAAGATTATTCACCTTATTTTAAATGTGTTGTATACGAGAAACTTTCTATAAAATAATAATCATGTACTAACAGAATGTACGCATATATCTTGTAACATACTGTGAATGTGTATTGAAGAGTAGGAAAACAATATAGAGCACAGCGTTATGAGTGCCGCAGCCGTAACATAATGTAAGTGTGAAAGGGATAACCAGTTCGTTGCAAATTTTCAACATGCTGATGCGTAGACCCCGGCAATGGCGACAGCGTGAAAATCTTTTTCAAAACTCATTTTTTCGTTTGAAAAAGTTTTTCAGCTCTCGTGGCCGGGAGGCTACAGAAAGTCTTGCCGAGCTGCGGGGAAGGTCGTCCAAACGAACGATTAATCTTATGGGATGAATTCTCAAGGCTTTTCTGACGGGGACTTTTTTCGTGTGCGTGTGTTTGTGTGTGTGTGTGTGTGTGTGTGTGTGTGTGCATATATTTTACAAGTGGCCGTCTCCGGTCCCGTCTGCAACATTATCAACTATGAGCGGAGGGCATAATAGAATCAGTACTGCTCGTTGCATATTTGGGAACAATTCTTGCAGACGAGCACGGGACGGACAGTGTAGGATTTCACCATCGCACTGGCAAATGACACGATGCTTTTGTTGAGTTTCTCCAGCCAACTGGACGTGTCCTGCGCAGTTGAGCGTTGCACGAACAAATGCAACCCATATGCGTATTGTGCCGGGTATGTAGCGTTCCGGGATGAGTTTATTTGTTCGTTTCTCGAAAAGACGTGCTTCAACGTTGATGTTGATCTATAGTTGATTCGTTTTTTGGCTTTAGATTTGCGTTAGATGTTTCTAATGCTCGTATTAAACATGATATTCTTGTGAAAATTGGTGCGCTTCTTGAGCAATTCAAATCTCGTTAACAGGTTTCAATGCACATAAAATGGTTGATTGATATGGACACACACGGCAGGCAGTACACGCTACTTTGTATACTTATTACGTCGATTTGCACGAAGAATGAACTCATCCACCCTTCTCTCTGTTCAATGAACTCTCGCTCTCTGTCTCTTGATTGCCGATCCCGCCAGCATATGATTTGGTCTGCCCAAAGATCGAGTTCGAATGACGCAGTCTAGTGTGCGTATGTGTGCTTGCTGTAGGCGTTTGAGGTCGACTCCATTACTAGAGCCACCGTAGTCGGCGCACGAGATACGATCAGGGAATGCAAATGCAAGGCCGCGTCACACACACACACACACCACGTATGGCACGAAGAAACGAACGCACCTGAGCGAAACTACACCGGGCTCTCGTGCAGGTCAATCGCCGACAATACTTTCATCATCCTCTCTGCATCATTCGACATGATCGTATCGCCCTGATCTGCCGGTTCAGTTTCCCAATTTGGCTGGCACACCACCATCAATCTACCACCTCCAAACGGAGGCGTCCAAACCGGAGTACTGCGTACCAAATCAATCGCAAAAGCTGATCTTGTGTTCGGTGTCTGCCACAAAGTGGGTTGCGCGATGGGAGCACAAAAAAGGGATTACTTTAAAAAACGCGAACAAAATTTAATCGTGAAGAGAGCAAGTTGGTTGTAATGAGGGAGGATTTATTGGCAATTTAGAAGAAGCAGAAAAAACAACTGGTAATTACCAACAGCTGAGGGCTTTAAAATGTGTTTTATGTACGTGCGCTTTTAAATGAAGCTTTACTAACTGGACATTAGTTAACCGGATATATTAGTTTTTTATGCCTTTTTGTCTGCAGAAGATCAGGTTAAGTGAATTTAATTGTAAGAATCTTTATGTTTTGAAGTAATTTGTAAACACGACGTGTTCTACGAGCTGTACGGTGATCTCACCATCGTGCAGCGAATAAGACTCGCCAGGCTCTGGTGGGCTAGACATGTCATGAGAATGGCACCGGACGACCTGGACTGTAAAATCGTTTTAGACTGTTCACATAGACCGAGGAGCCTGGTAGGCCCAAACTGAGATGGAGTGATGGCATTGATTCTACCGCTAGAAAGGCCTGGGACATTGGATTGGTAGACCTTGGAAAGCGCTAGAACTTGAGTGGTAAACAGCAGTGAAGTACAGAAGCGTCCACTCCCGCTTGTTTCTCAAAACTATACGCAGCAGTGAAAGATGCACATGACTGCCGACGACTGCAACAAGCGTTGGATATCTTTGATTCGTGGTGTCTTGGATATGTTCTGTCCCTTTGTGTTGATAAATGTCGCGTAATTTCGTTCACTAGAACCAGACATAACGTAGTTTTTAACTACAAAATTGACAACCACACACTGGAACGCACCAGTTGCATTCGAGACCTGGGAATCCTGCTAGATAGCCGTCTTAGCTTCAGGCCTCATAATGAGTCGGTGATCACAAAAGCAAACCAAATGTTAGGCCTTATACGACGAATTGCAAAAAAATTTCATGACCCTTTGACGATAAAAGCTCTCTATTGCTCGCTGGTGAGATCTGTCCTTGAATACGCTAGTATAGTCTGGAGCTCTTCCGCTGAATTATGGTCGGCGCATGTAGAAACAATCCAATGCAAACTCACGCGATTTGCAATAAGGCTACTCCCTTGGAGGGACGAAGGGACTCGTCCATCGTATGAAGCTAGGTGTTTATTGTTAGGCATCCAACCATTATCTGTTCGTCAAAGAATTGCTCAATGTCTTTTTGTAGCCGGCCTTCTTGACAACTCGATCGACGCTCCTAAAGTTTTAAGTTTGTTAACATTTTCGGCACCGGCAAGAACCCTTAGACCACGACAACTACTACATGTTTTGCGTTATCGAACAAATTTCGGTCAAAGTGATCCTGTTAATTTTATGTGTGTGGCGTTTAATGATGTGTCTGAACTATTCGACTTTAATGTTTCCAAGTCAGCGTTTCGTGAGCGTTTGCGTATTTATAGAAACTAAGATAATTTTAAGAAATTCATGTAAACTGATGTATCAAAATAATGTAAAATAATGCTTTTTAATAAAGCACGCCGTACCTTACACAACTCGTGTAGATCAGTCTGAAGGCCATATCTCTGCAGCATGTTTCGATCAAATGCAAATGAAGGTTAAGATTTAGAAATCGCTACACCTTTACAACAGCTTACAACAGTCAAAACTAACCTGCTCACTGATCCCAAACAAAACTATTAGCGATCGAGTCTCTATGTTTCATCCACTTGGTTTGCGTTTGACAGTCCGTCCCTGTTTTGTTTTGTTTTTTTTTTTTTATTGTTGTCCCAATGTGACAGCGGAAAATCGGTGAAAATCTCCGCAAGACGCCCTATAAATAGTCCTCCCCCGATCGGAACGGAAAACCGCGCGCATCATGATGATGATCGCGAGGATCACACGCTCCCTGTAGTAGTGGTAGCAGCTCTTGCGAAGACGAGCATTCGATCAAGCGAAGCACAGTCAGTAAAAAAACGGGAAAACTCAAGCAGCATCAACCGAGATGGGGAGAAGAACAACCATTCCGTGTGGATTGCAGTTCTAATTTTGGACGAACTCTCCGCACTCTCTGGCTGTGACCCGCTTTGCTTGCACGGCTTGTGTGTGTGTGTGCGCTGTGTGGATTCTTGCTTTCTCCCGGTATTCTAGCCAAGGATACAGCAGCAACATTACAGTATCATCCCTGAACGCACTTCGGGAGTGTGCGTGCGCATAACGAACTGTGTGACGGTTTTGCTGTACAGTCAGTCACGTTCGGGAAGATCGTCTCGGCACCAGGCGGAGAGACGGTCGGGTGCATTTGCTAGTAGAGTGGTCAGCGAATGTCACCACCGTATGGCGCTAGCGTGTATTTTTAACGGGCCAACGCAACTTTCATACTACTGCCGCCACAGCTAAGTCACACCCTGGACCTGGTTTTGAGTGGTTTTGAGTGGTTTGATCGAGCCGACATGGACAAAAAAGCCATTGCACTTAACCGGCATTTTTGGGAAGCACCAAACAGATCTACATTTACCCACCCGCGATGTAAAACTGTGTGTGTATGTGTATGAGGGCGCGCGCGCACAAAAATGCCTGTCTTTAATGCGTAAAACCAACAAAAAAAAATCATTGGCCCGGCTTGATTTGTTTTATCTTTATTGTCATTCATAAATTCCCTTGCGGGACAGACAGATATGGAACGCGGTGCTAGCTTGCCGATGGTGGTTAACGGCGTTCGTGGTTCGTGGTACACGGCATTCTTCTGCTGCAGGTTACGGTTGATAATTTGTGCACGATAAGCGCGAAATGACAACTGCGGAAGCGCGATAAGATCTGGAAGATTTGGAGCAACTTCGCGGTACTCTCTTTGTGTTTGGTGGGTATTGCGTGCTAAATTTAGCAACAAGAATTGACTTTTTTTGATAGTTTTATAGAAATTTGGGATCTGTTTTCTTGTAAATGGAGATTAGAAGACCTGATTGTAGTTTTAAGGTCACATATAATCGACTAATTGGGGAGGATCGATCCACGTCTTCAGTATGTAACCTATCAAACATCGAAGTACAGAAGGAATTTCCAAAATTGATGAACAGACGAGCCTAAATGAGTGCCGAGATGGTTTCTTGAGTATTGAAGAAACGATTTCAAAGAAGAGATTTTTAAAAGTATGTATTTAAACATTTTTTCTTGTTTAATATGATCACTAAAAGTTGAAGTTGAAGCAGGAGTTTTATGTTAGTACAGTATCATTCTCATTCTCACTAGGTCCTTTGCCGGTTAGATCTGTCTCTTTATGATGTCACTACTCGAGATTCAAACCGACTTTGTCAAGCCGTGCATTACCGACTATACCCATTGACCAACTGGCCTACAATACCTTGAATTAGGCGATACTTGTCACCCTCCTTCATGTGGGTCATTTTAGTTACGTACTTATCACTTCCCGTGTATCACTTGGGTTCCTTTCTCTCTGGCGTTGTTTCAGTGCTGCGCGACATGTTTCACGACACTCGGCTAATATGTGAAACATAATTAGGACAGCAGCATGGTGTTTTAATTAGCGTCAAACGTGCGCTTTCTGCATTTGTCTTTTTTCGTCCTCTGCTAAACAAGAGCAAGTGGCAAGTATAAGGGTGAGCCTGCTGTCAAGCGATCTCGTTGCGTGCTGAATTACCGGTTCCCTTTCAATAGGGTTAGGCTCGATAAGGAAGCTGAGGCTGGTTAGGAGTTGCAGTACCATGTGACGTAAGTTGCCTCAGAGAAGTCAGGCGTGTGTTGGAGCTATTCTGCAACAAAAATCTCGTGTTGATAGGACATTTTGATTTAGTTTCTTGTTGATGCAACAATTGTTTCTCTATCTGTATCACGAAACCAATAATTTCTAAGATTAAGAAATATACATATAATCAGAAATGGTCCTGGTATAGGTTAGCAAAATATTCTGAAAATATCGTACAATTAATCTTACTTTTAACGATATTCAAATGCGTCTCCGGTATCCATGTTCATCGCCCATCGAAATCGACTTAAAATTCGCCACTCAATTTGTGGATCGCTTCCAAGAGCGGAGAGGCACTTATACATGCTGATAGAAAAGAATAATAATTTAACCGGCTGGTCGATTTCGGGTTCACCTTAGCGATGCGAATCAAATACGCAAATAACGTTGGCGAACCCGTGTGTTGTTGCGAAGGCGTCATCACATGAGCGATCAAGGAAGTGAGATCGTGTGGCGCTCTCCGGTGTGCTGCCACGACACGAACCCATAAAAGGTGCACACAGCAACGACCACTACTACGCCTCGAATCCTCCATGTTTGTTGGAGGTGGTGGTAGTTTTTGGTTGTCGTCGGTGTGGAGAACGTTGCGTTACAGGCGTGGGTCACCTTATGGATTCGATATGGCATTAAGAGTATACACTTCAGGCATGGGAGAATTTCCTGCACGACTGCAAAGTGCGTCGATTTCTTGTCAAAGTTTACCGGATCCATTTGGCCAGTACGGTGGTGTGGTGGTCAACCGATTCATCCGGCACGACAATGTGCGAGCCCCATGCAGCTGAATGGAGAGTTCGCCAAGAGCGACAAGTTTGACTGGACAGCGCTTTATTTTTGTGATATTTGCTGTCGTTCACGTTCGTGTCTAAGTCTCAGTCAGCATGACGTAAGCGGCTTCATCGTGTTCCGTCTTATGAATGACTCAGATTTGGACAGAATACTGTTCACGTGCCAGATGGTTAATAATACTACAATAATCCGATCATTTAGATAGTTTTGGGCTAAAAAATATTGCCCAACTATTTTTTGAAAGGCTAAAAATGATTTTGTAACTAAGTATAGCAACTCAAAATAGTCCCTTATCATTTGAAGCTATCGCAACATCGATCGTACAGCCCCAAGAATGCTGATACCAACTATATTTTCACTG
Source organism: Anopheles maculatus (assembly GCA_002091835.1). NCBI lineage: Eukaryota > Metazoa > Arthropoda > Insecta > Diptera > Culicidae > Anopheles > Anopheles maculatus. Next base: position 123,429 of record KZ062318.1, read on the forward strand.
AGTATCGAACATAAATCGATAAGCAAAACTGGCGAATCATTAACACCGTTGTACGAAACCGCGGGCGAACGACCTTTACCAACGAACGTTGTGGCCAGGTAACACGTAACAGAGCCTCTTGAACGATCGAAGATAAGAATCGGACAAGTTGTTCCGATGATAATTGAACTGTTTACACGGGGATGTCATAATGGAACCAATAAACACATCCATCGCCCGCTGGTCTAGAAGAACTATCGTAACCATAAGTGTCCGGCGCATCCTCGATTGGAGGTGATAAAACTTGTAACCCATCTTGAGACGCCTATGCAAAGCTTAAAGCGGTTGGATTTGAGCGAGGATCTGCTAGCTTAAAAGAGTGCTGTCACGAAACGTAGGGAATTTGAAGATAGAGTGGTTTTAAATCACGACCAGATAATTATCACACCTGCCTTATCTGACGTCCTGCTGGATGGATGGCTGACGTCGTTGAATGTGGTCCAGTTAGATTGTGCGAGAGCATATTAGGGTGTTTTTCGCACCTTGCTGCTGCTGCTGGTGGTGGAATGGACGACTACTGGTTCCGATGTCGATGTGAAATCGTGACTTCTTTTGTCATCCCTAAACACGTCGCTTAAATTCTGCAAGCGGGCCTCTTTTTAGGTTTAGATTTTATTTTCATGCTAATTTCTTTTATATTGCTGCCTGTAAGACTTGTATCATGTAAGCTATTTGTAGGCCATTCGAATTCTTTAAAAAATTACAGCCAAAGTTAAGCAGACAACTCGATGAAAGATTGTTCCACGTTATACCCGTGTGCATTTCAAACAAGTAACGTACAAAATGATAAACTGGCTTGAGTCTAATCTGACTCATGATGCCACAGACTTGATTGTACGGCGGATATTTGCATGCACCACGCCGTTGGTTACGTGAAGCGACAATTTTCTAACTTTTCCTCCCAATCGCAACAGCTACACAGAACGCTCTTGCCGGAACGCAACACACGATCGTTTAAGTCTACTCGCAGTGTTCGTTGACAAGTCATTTTAGCTTGGCTGACATTGAACCGTCACACTACCCTGTTGTGCCTGTGCAACGAGACACGGTGTGAATTGTGATATAATCTCATCTCCTCGCCCCAATGTCCGACCGAAATGTTCTGACGTTTCCGTAAGACGAGCTAAACGTTGCACGATGGTTGTGTGGCACGTTCTAATGGTTTCGGTGGAGAGTTAGTTACTGTCCTCCAATTAGCGCAATTGGTGGTGCTGGTGCTGTGCGTTTGTCGATGTGAGGTCGAGACCATCGCCGTGTACCTGTACTACTACTTGTGTGAGTGTTGGCTCGGTACAGTATCAAATTACAGTTCGCATCATCACCGGACCGGGTGGATGGCTGGTTGGAATCAGTTACCTACCCTCTTTTTGCAGGTGCACGTGAATGTAAATCGAATGAAGGGAGCAAAAAAAAAAGACCCCGTGAGGATTATAAGCTTATAGGGGTATTTTCTTGTGCACTCGGTAGTACTCCTGACAAATAGACTTGCTGGTGAATGTTAACATGGCCTTCCCTGCTTGCTTTGCCTGTTTTGCGGATATCCTTTCTTTCCTAAGAAAGATAAGCGAGTCTTATCTACAATGATGCCATCATTAATTAAAACCGATACATTTATGCTTTTTTTGGTTCAAGCAATTCATGGTAAAATCACCATTTTAAGCATGCGATTCTACAAACCAATAATTAAATAACACAGCCATGGTATTAATAAGACGTTCTGTTTGTTTTTTTTTTATCTTTTTAGGTATGTACGATACGCAGACCCAGCCAGACGATAAACGGTATGATTTAAGACAACATAAATTGAGTAACTTTGGCGAGAAGTATGCGACAACACTCATCAAACTCGTTGGTCGGGCTTCGTAGTCGGGTAAAAATAAACTTATTCCAATTGAGTAAGTTCAGACACAAATTATATTCTCAGACCTCAAGCTTCAAGTTCATCCACCTCCACCACGACCACCAAACCACATGCATGTTATAAAATGTCCCCCGAGTAGAAAGCAAACGCGCTGCGTACTCCTCGTGTGGTGTAATGGTAGGTCGAGCAAACGCAAACGCAGATATTTTCGATTTGTCGAACCTCTATATTCCACCATAACCAACCTTCGGCCGGCCGTCAGACCCATCCCAAAGGGTATGACGTAAAGTGGCGGGCGGAGGTTTATGTTTTTTTTGCCGTTTTTTGCTTTTTTTCTCTAATGGGATATTGACTAAGAAAAATCATGCATCAGATCCACCACTACTGGGTCGCATGTGTTGTGTTGATCAGTGAGAAATTAAGGTTGAGAGTTGCCGCGTGGAACTGTGGAAATCGTGGGGTGGACAGAAAACATGCTCGACTAAAAATACGCCATCGGGGCAGCAGTGTAAAAGACCTGGCAACAACAGCAGGTCGTAGGACCGATTTTGACCGATGAATATTAGCCTGCCTGATGGCCAAGTAATTTCCCAGTAAAGTTTTCTTTACACTGACCCAACAGATTGACCACCGTGTGACGCGCGGGAACGAATAGATGAAACGATGAGATCTCTCCTAGTATCAGCGGAAATTGTTTTTCGGTGCTTCGGTGTTCTCTATCTCAAGTTATTGGGGGATGGGACAGTTTTCTTACGCGACATGCACACATGCAGCTCTCATCGGTTGTCTAACCTTGAGACCAGAAAATGTTGGAAATTTATAGCCGTACACCGTACCGTATTCCACCATCACCATCTTCCGTCCGTCACTCTGTGGGTGATGGGGAACTACTGGGTAGAGCGCATTGCTCGATTGGAATCGTCGATGCGATGGTCCTTGGATGGCTGGTAGTAGAGCGTACGGTAGCTTCAGCAAACTTGAGCAGCTTGTGAAATGTTACGTTCGTGATCATGTTGCGATGTTCTCACCTTTCTGTTGAGCTATGCCGAGGTGCGCAGATGTGCTAAACCGATGCGATGCCTCCAACCTCCGACGCATTGTCGCACGTAGTTTGTCTTGCCCCGTGTGGCACGATGGCACGAGCAGAAGATTTGTACGGGTTAGGTAACCTGCAATTACAATGCCCTTTCGAGCATCAAGTTGTTTGAATTGAAGCAGCGTGGTATGACAAATATCTACGTAACCCAAAATGGTGCACAGTAGTGTGCAGATATTTTAGTACCTTATTTGCTTTATTCGTCACGTGCATTTACAAAACAAAAATTCATGAAAATCCTTAATATTTTATCTATTTTTTCTATCCAACAGAAAACAAGAAGCAACAGAAAAAACAATAAATCACTAAACGACCGCTTTGCGGCATCGTTGCATGAACGATATACTGTTTGCCTTCGAAGTCACGTGCGTGTTTAGACGCTCACACTCACTGGGGTCATCACAGGGGTATACCGCTCAACAAGTGTTCCATAATAAGGGACTAACACAACCGGTATGACGTTCAACGTCATCATCATCATCACCATCAGCACCAGCACCATCGTCCATGTATACAATGATACAATTGACCAGGTCAGGGAAATGCAGCCTGGCAGAGCCAAACCAACCCAAACCCCAACGTCTATTTGCGTGTTACGAATAGTGTGCCCTCGTGTTTTGCAGTTCATAGCGCGGCACGTCCTGCGAAACAAGCGACGTGCCAGTCACGCTCACCGCACTGCTAGTGTAGTACGTTCTGCTTGGCCAGAATCACACACCGCTAGCAACACGATCGCTTCCTAAGGAGCACCACTAAAAAGACAAAAAGCTTTTTTGACAAACAATGCCACCAGTATCATCTCACGTGCCATAATAGGGAATGTCCTGGACGAGAAGAAGTCAATTTTTTGGTTTTTGTTTTATTGTTTCTTCCATCTCCTCTCCGCTAGCTAATATTCTGTATTTGGAAAGAGTCGAAGCCCACGTGAACGATAGTTTTTGGACTGTCGGGTCTCGTTCGTTGACATTCAAGCGTTATGGAGCACGTCGGGAGGACAACGTTTGTTTGTTGTTTCTTGTTTGGGGAGGATTAAAGCGTGGGACGTCTAATATACAATCATTCTTCAGCGAAGTGGCCACTAGTTGCGGTGTGATGTTGCCACAAAATTGGAGTTGTTTTCAAAAGTTTTGGGAAGAAATCAAGGCAAACCGAACTTTGTCAGTTTCAAGATATCGATTTGACAAATGATCATAAGTAGTAGCCCAACCATCGGTTTCTTTACGGTCGGTCTTTAGGCCATACATCATTAAGCGCTTCACACATTAGCATTTGATGGGTAACGATGAGTAATAGACAGAGGAACAACGCACGCTCATGAATTTCTAAATTAAAATAATGCCTGCATCCGTCGCGGTGACGTGCAAGGTGGCGTGGCGCAATGCATCCATCTCTCACCTAACAATTGCCCATTTCAGCCAGATCGTCAATTACCGAGGCCCCCCGTGCCCCAAAGGTACACTAAACGCCAGACCGATCAGTTCTGATCATCGTGTACCGTACACGCTGCTGCTGCACCGTCACGGGGTCGTCTCAATTAACTGTAACGACACAAGGGGGATATGTTACTCAACAGTACCCAGGCCAGCACCAGGCACCAGGCGTTGTTTATGTGCTGCTAATCAAACGAATTTCATAACGATACCAATTCGCGATCGACCGAGCCGCCGGCCACCTACTCAATTCGTGCCTCGGTTTCGGCCTCACATTCTCTCGCCGTGCTCGTTCAATTCAATGGTTCATTTTTCTCGACATTCCGTAGCGCCGATCGGATGCGGTACGTACGGCGGGACCTGCCAGCTAGAGGTACACGTTACTAGGAAAGCATCTGATCCGTTGCGCACTCGCGAGAGAGTACATCTTCTTCGGTTTGGAAACAGTACCACCTGTGGCAGCGATGAATGTGCCAAAACGTTCCGTAGTAAACGAAACATCCATCACGGCACGACTGCAGTGAAGCGTCATTCGTCCGTGAAGTTTTTTTTTTGTGGGATGCATCCCCCTGCGACGTTGCATTTGCATATTCCGTGTCGTATATGCACGTTTGACTCGATCGATTGTATTGTATTGTACTCGGGGCGAACGATGATAACGATAATGTAGTCAATAGTTTTTCTACAACGATAAAAAAGCATTTGTTTCGCAATGGGGAATGATTTACATTTGTAAAGGTCTGCAGCACGAGATAAATGGACAAAATTGGGGATGCCCATGGTTAGTAAGCTCAGACACTAACGTATTTAAATCATCATTACTGCATTCGTTTGACAAACAAATTCATTTCCCTTTCAACCAACCGGAAGCATCACTGCACACTGTCGCTAATTTCCATACGCTTCCCTCGTAACCTGGGAAAGCTAACGAAACCGTAAAATCATCAGCAGTCGATGGAGCAGAAGGGTTTGCATGGTTACAAGATTAAAAGGCCTTTTGGCCTTTCTCTTCTCCACTCGATCGCAACTTTCGTGATTAGTGTGGCGAGTTGCTAGTTTGGCGCTTGGCGAATAGTAAATGTCGCGCCCGTATCGGCGCACATCGGATCCCCACTGATGAAGACGATACGGACGGGTCTCTCACACTGATGTTCGCCAAAGTGGGAATTCGTAGCAAGCGGAAGGATAAGGCTACGGAAATAGCGCTCATTTGCATTGCGGTGGTGGTGGTGGTGGTGATGGTGTACATCTGGGCAGCAGTGGGCTCGATTGGGAATCACTTACATTCCCTTGCGGCGCTTCCCCAATTTTCCATCGTTTGCCGCCTAATGATGCCGGTCGATCGAAGGCGGAAGAAAGCGCGATCACTTCCCGAACAAGTGAGGACCGTGCAAGATGAAGGTGCGCTTTAGTTCGAATTATCGCGTTCGTAGTCGATTTTCACCCTCATTTGGTAGAGGAGGTTGTTGAGAAAGTTGGATGCCAACAGGTGAAGCAAACTCGATATTGCAATCGTTGTTGACCCTTGGTTCGTACACAGCTTGTTGCTCGTAGTTTTAATTTGTATCATGTGTTCCAGAACTCTATGACGACAATTGTGGTTGTGAAACGTTTTTGATGACTTGGTTTGTTACTTTTTAGTCTCAAAACTAAACCCCAATGCGTTTATGTTTACACTCTATTTAATTGACTCCAAAAGCAGGGCCATAAACAAACCCCCTTCTTTCTTCTACGTCAGCCCAATTTTGGTTTTTGTCAGCACGTTTCCTAATTCCACTTCACTTTACGTTACTTAGTGCCCCACCACTTGAAATCGACGACTTAATGAACGTTTTCAAATCCAGCGCGTTCTTTGGACGGCTTAAAATCACGTTGCGTTGGGAGGCATCTGAAAAAAAGAACACACCAGTAACTCCCGTGAAGATAATTACTGATCGAAATACTATCCCGCACACTGTCGCGTTCCTGGCACCACTACTTGGCTAACCAATTTTTGTTTTCTTTCCTCGGTTTTCGTTCTACCATTGGCATTAAATTAGATTAGAAAGCCAGTCAAATGAGTTTGAACGAAGCCGTGTTTCTACGCAATGGTCGTGTCGTGCCGGTACTTTGTAGCTACACTGGTGCCCAATACCCGATAGTCACGTGCCATTTCTGTATCGGTTGACAGTTTTCTTGGGTAGTGTGAGTAGAGCTACATCGGTGCGATGCAACCTTCAACCGGCCGCATACCGAACCAGTAATCCATCTTCAAGTCGATCGGGAACGACAAGTTAGTTTTATTTTTGAGGAACGAGCAAAGTTACACGGCGTGTTTTGGTTCGTGTGTGTGTCCTCCGCTATAGGGTAGTTTGTAATGGTCTCTCGCTAAACAAACCTATCTCTATTGCCTGCCATTAGCCTACTAACTGCGCTAATTTTAACATCGATATGTGCGCGAAGGGCACCTAACAAGGAACCTATCGCGTGCTGCTGCGAGGCACTGTTGGTACGTTTGTTCCACGATTAGATACAGATTGTCAGATTGAATGCAGGAACGGAACGCAGTAAGGAGACCGACTGGTTCGATGTGACAAATCGATCGATACTTGCTGTTGCCTGTTTTTTGTGCATGTGCTGCCAGGAAACGCTTGATGTTCTTAGCTAATAAAAAATGGAGAGTGCAGTTTGGATAGTCTAGCAACGACAAAAAGCTCGTGCAACGCCATGTTGTTGTTGCGCCCGGTTGTCACTATACTATAAACACACTAAAAAAATGCAAACGGAATGCAATAGACACCGGAGCACCTTATGCAGAGCATTGGCAAGGTTATTCACAAGCCTCATGTGTCTCCCCTTAATCCTCTGAGCAGAGTGGGAGTTCTGGTCCGACCTGGCTGGCGTCAGCACCTGAAGCCGCCGGTCGACAAACCACCATTCAATCGCAGGCACCCCGGTTCAGGGTCGTCCGGTTCTCCCACGTTCTAATTTGGGGCTGTTGGTGTGGTGGATGCTTTTTTCCACCTTTCGTGCGTTTCGCTTTCAAACTTCGGCCCACTGATGACGGCGCTCGAGACCCTCTCGTGTCTTGCGTTCTCGAGTTCAATGAAAAAACATTTCAAAACACACATTGCTCGTGCCTCTTCAGCACAGCCTACACCCAAAACGAGCCAAATCGGTAAAGAGATGCGCGTATCCCCCTTATAAACAAAAGGCACCCACTTTTGTGACACAAACGCCCATCAAACCGTTTGTTTGCTAATCACAAAACTAGCTCGTGCCATTGTAAACGGGGGTTCGTTTTTTCGGGTTCTCTTCCATTTCCACGTTGCACATCTTGGCTGTTATTAGGTGCAGCTCTTTGGAGGGTAGACTGCACTCATCAAGCCCTTAAAAGAGCAATGTGCACGGTGCCGCCGCACATTCCATTCCACGGTGAAGCGCACCGTCGAAGAAGTTGTGCAGTTTTCACCTCGTTTTGTTTTCCTTTTCCTTGGCGTGGCGGTACGACACACACACACTCGCTGACAGTGCTGCTGTGGGAGTTGGTGTTTCCGCACAAGAGTCAAGAACGGGTGCGATTAATCTAGATGTAGTGTTTAAGTGTGTCAGCAAGCGGCGTTAAGACGTGGTGGAGGAGGTCATGCTTCCTTCAAGCACACGGTCACAGGTGCCTTCTGGAGTGCGCTCGGGCTCACTCACCCAGTGGCCCATATTTGGTGGCCTACAGTTTTGTTGTTTGCATACACCGGCGCCGAAGCACGCGAAACATTGAGAGTCGGAAAAAGGCCGACATAAATTGTTTACGGTCGACTTAAGCTTACCGTAATAAACCGTAGCGACACACGTGTGCTAATGGGAAATAGTTTTAAAGCGTACCGGTTTAACCTTAGTTTGGTTTTAAGTTTAATGGAAGGTTGTAGTTTTTTTTTTGTGTGCTAAACTTGTAAAAAATTAACAAACATTTCAACCACAATATTGTGACAATATACTAGGATTGGAAACCAGATAAACAAAAAGTCAACCTACATCAACATAACATAAATCGGCTCTAAAATAATCCTCACAAGTCGCAGAGCGATACAGGCCAATCGATACCATTTCAAAGTCACAACACAAATGGAGATAAACAGGTTTTTTTGAAAAAAAAAACTCCACATTTGCTTAGCGCTACTCAACTACATAACAAGGTGGAACAAACTGAAACAGAACTAATCAAGCAAAGAACGGCAACGAAGAACGCTGTGTGACCTTGTGGTCACCCATAAAGAATGCATCTTTGTTATTGGAAATGGGTACGGATAGTATCTGGATAAAAAGTTTAGGATATGGCTATGACATCATGAAGAGATATTTCAGCACAAACAAGCATGTTGTCACTGATAAAATTTGTATTTTATAAGCTAAAGTTGCAATAAGCCAATATAAAGCGCGTCCTGATAAATTTGTTTGGTGGTACAAAACTTTCTTTCTTGGCCTAACGACCTCTTAGGGCATGCCTGCCATTTCTGGCTTACTAGACTTATGGTTACCGCATAGTTGGATAGTCAGTCCTCACTATGGGGCATCGGTCCAGATGAGACTTGAATCCCGGTCCTGCCGTGTGAAGATCGGCGTATACACTTTATAGTTATTTATTTGGCTCTGCTAAGAAATGTCAGAAATGCAAGTATTTCGCAAGTTTTACATATAATAGAACAAAGCACGGTAACCCGACCCATGATTCCAGCCAGCTCGTGGATCTTACCATTACTCCTGTGTTGCGTCCAGCAACAAGCGCTCCCCAGTTATTACGCGTTTCGGATATTTCGGCAGATTTTAACAATTCTGGAGTTAATGTTTTACTTTAACACTTTTACTCTAACTGAAAATTTCAAATTAGCTGCGTTCATCCGCTGCGTATGGAAAGAGGCCTAATCGCGCGCGCGTCGGGTTTTTATCTCCTCGCTGCTAGTCCTTCGGTCAATCACCCTTCACCGCTGCTAGCGGGAGTTCAGGTGAGAACATTTCTCCCGAGCGAATTCGCCCGTAGCGAATTGTGTCCGCGGCTCTGCGACTGATTCCGCTCCGCTCCGCTGTCAAAACGATGTGGACCGTTGCGTACGCGACATCCTGAACTGTTGGTCAAGCTGGTCCATGCACCATTGACCGCAAAAAGTGTTCCTATTCCATTTTGTAGGCATGTTTTACCGCCGGTTGCCCAATGTGTCGCATATTCTGACCACTTTTTCCGTAGTGATGGTAGCGTTCTCCTGTGATGGTTTCTCTTGGTTCGAGTAGTTCGTAATATATGATAGCAGGCTGGTCCCACCAGATACTCAGCAAAACCTTTGTGCTATGGATGTTTGTATGTGGTCCCGAGGAAATAAAGTTACGGTATGTCCGGGAGGTCTCCATATTTTTTGAGGATTTTATATCGTTCGAAATTTCGTGGCTTCAGCTCATGCAGAATCCTTTATCCTTCTCTCTGAATCATCCGTAACGAAATTAACCGTGAGGATACTGCTTGGTGGATATCCCTCCTAGCATTGCAATTCATCGTCCTCGATCGTTTGATCGCTGTTTCTTGACGAGCAGCGTCCTAAAGGTTAAAACCGCTTCACACCGCTTCGAAAGCATTGAATCCACTCTCGATTCTGTAACCATTAAATAGTTCTCAATGTGCTTTGGCTACCGTTTTTTATGAATTGGAATTTTAGAGACTCTTTTTAGTTATTTAAATCAGATTATGTTTTTTGAAACCACTGTTCTCTGATCACTTTCTGACTAGTGACTCTTTAGTCACTTAAACCGTTATTAGTTGGTACAGAGAGTGACTTATAAAAATATTGATTAATGAGAAGAGTCATTTGAATTCTTTTTTATTTAATTTGAATCCATACTTACGCTGGCAAGATTAAACTTATTCACTAACTCTTACTCAGTGCGCACATCTTTGGTTCGATTGAAACAAAACAAACTCTCTAATGTCTTCATACAATTTTGTTTGAATGTTGAACCAAAAATGTCACAACATATTAAAAACTTCTCAACAATCAGATAGCATTAAACTATTATTCTTCTACCCCAGCACACTCGTACCAGTTCCGACTTATACAGCCAATGTTTTACGATCCAATTATAGTGATAAAAACGTAACCAGCAGCAACACAAACGATAAAAAAAACAAGGGCAAAAAAACCAAACCAATTTTATCAGCAACAAGACACATATGTACGTGTGTTTCACGTATAGTACGACAGGAGATTCTATCGTTCCAACAGTGCTGGAACGACTGCTCACACTCCGAGCCCGTGTCGAGCTACGGAACGACTTGTTCTGTCGTTGTATTGTAAGGCCAGAACATGGTAAACATGTTTTTCGTTTAACTTGACCATACCAACACAAGCTGTGTGCGGTTGTGTTTTAGCAGCAGTCGGCATCATTCTGAGGTTACATATTTACGTAACTGTGGCCAATGGGGATGCAAATGTGTCAATTTTTGTTCGTTTCTAGTGTAAAAAAAATGGACAAAATTAACTAATTGATGCTATTACCTGTTATCATGTACGATGAATACCTGCTAAATTGGAGAAAGTCACTGGAAAAGGTTGGAAATCCCACTCCGGTTGACGTGTTTAAATTAGTTCTGCACGAATCCCGAAACTATACTGTGACTAATGAGTGTTCGGGTATGTTGAGGAAGTATCATCCCACTTTTACCAATGCTATAGCGCGCCCCCCCGTTGCGTTGACCTAACCGGTGAAAGCTTTCTAACTGAGAAACGGAATCAATTCGTGCGTTTCGTTTATCGACCCCCCCGACACCAGGTGACTTTTAAATTCGATTCTTACCCTTTTCTTGAGAGATATTGTTGTTTTTTAGAGGTTTTAGAGTAAGCAGCACATAAGCAGCTTTCCCCCTAGTGAGTACAGTTCCAAAAATCTGGATTCCGAAAGCTCTTCCAGGCACGAAACAAGCAATAAAACGGATTGCCATTGATGCTTACATTAAATTTGAAGATAATCATCATTGTGGTCTGCCCTAAAATGGGTAATTTTCTCATAACGTTCCGTGGCCGGCTCAACGAGTATGCGAGCCGGTAACGGTGTTTAAAGTTTTTCCTCCCATTCCCGCCAAACCCTACGATCGCTCGCTCGCAACACGATCACAAAGCCGGCACCACGCAGTTCTGTGTTTTGTTTACCATTTTCCGGTGTTTGAGCAAGAGGGCTTTTCTTACACCGTGTGAGAACTCTGGTACCCACCATCTCTCTCATCGTGCGCCTAATGGCTTACTCCCGAGCCGAGCACTCTGACTGACTGGCCTCAACTGAGGCGCGTTTTGCTGCATCGGAAATAGACAGTATCGAGCCCACTCGCCGTGGCCTGCAATTGGGATTTCACTCTCAAGGTTACATCGTGACGTTGCACCTTTCGCCGGCAAAACACACACGAAGCACAACCAGAACTCAGCACCATCATCATCATCACCACACACCTGGCCCTCCCAGAGGTCTATTGGTGGTCTGAGTGTGAAGAAAATCGCGCCCACCCACTTACGAAATTGTGCTACCGAAAATAGCACTAAACCGAGGGGATAGGGAATTGCTCATCTCGACTGGCGAGGAAAAGGTTTCTTCCGGACGGTGGCGCAGTTTTCGGCTAACTTTCACTTGCTTGTGCCCTCTCAGCACGGTTGTCGCTAGATCGGATGAAACAGATGCACTGCACACAAACCTGAAGTGAACCGAAGCAATATGGCCGGGGGGTTTTGTATTTTATTTATTACACATTTTGTTCGCATTTTAATCACATTTAAAGGTGTTTCTGGTTGGGTGAGAAAATTAATCTAATGTGGCATGGTTTTGGAAATGTAAACGATGCTGTAACCTTTGCTTTAAAATCGATAACATTAAAAGCACCCAGTGAATTAAACGATCATCAGCGCACAAGCACTGGAATAGATCGATAGAAAATGGTGGAAAATCTCACCGCTGACCGTACGGTTTGGTTTCGTTAAGTTGTGCGTTTTTGTTTTGATTTTGTGTAAAAACATTAGAACTAAGAATAATAAATAGTAAACGCTAGTTCCGGATCGAATTTTCGTCGGTTTTGTTGCTAAGTTAAAGCTACAATGTATGTGGTGGTGCACTATCCGATCATCATTTATTTAACTTTCCCTTCAATCGAACAACACACAAAACAAAAACCGTAGAAAAAAACCTCCAATATTCGATATCCGGGAAATAGTATTTTAATTGCCCTAGGTGTACTGCTTTAAACCCCCGTTTCTCAGTTCCATTAAATTCCATCCTAAACTGCTGCTGGTACCGGGTGCTAAACATCCCATCGATCGATGATGATGCTGACGATTTTCCCGCGCCAACTCTTCGCACAACACACAACAAAACCGGATGAGAAGAGTCGGCTCGGGTCTGGTGTCTGTAAAGTGCGTTCACTTTCACGAGCTTGGCTGGCTGGCTGGATGGACGTTTTTTTCTAGCAGTTCGACGCGGAACTGCAGCCAACCATTCCGCGGGTGTGTATCGCAGCAAACGAAAACAAAACATCCTTCAATCCATTTTATTGTGCACTGCCGCGATCGGCGGTTTGGAAAGCGCATTTATCACAAGGCAACGGTTTTTGCAACATCAAAAGGCCTCCACTAGCTGGCGGCTGGTGATTTTGTCGTAAAAGTGGCAGATCAACCGGTGTGATAAAGCAAAACTTCCTTCGCTCGCTCCGGTTTATTCACGTTTCCAACCCAACCGGTCACCGTACGCCATTTTGCGAACAGATCTACCGATCGGCGGATGCAACGACGAATCGGCTGAAATACTAAAACACCCCCCAAAAAAAAGGAAGCAAAACAAGTGAACTTCAATTGCTGCAAGTGGGGTGCGCAGACCGTTTTCATTTGCACAAGTGCAATAAGCTAGATTTGTATGATTCAGATCCCTCTTTGCTTTGATCGAATACCCCGCCGTTCACTGCACGCTCGTACACATACACCTGCATCGTTCCTTCGAACACAAACATAAACCGCGTTGGGGTTGGATTGGAAAGTGGGGAATGCAAAAATAAATAAATAGACAAATCCTCAAAGGCCTACTTCAAAACTACGCTTGGAATATATACAGGGGATTCGGGTTTTGCTGTTTTCCATGGAGCACATCTGGAAACGTCTGCAAACTGTTGGGAGCACAACATTTTGAATCACGGCAGGCATGACGTCATGTTTTTCTTTCTTTTCTACTATCACCATTACACTCTCGCACAAACGTACAAACGGAAGGCCAAATTTTATTAGATCGCTCCAAAACAAATGTCTGAAGCGTGTTGATCATAGCGTTTATTTATTCGGCTTTTAGCTGTAATACTTCTTCAGCATAAATCCTAACCTTCTGATGTTTGGAACTGTGTTGCACTAGCACATGTTTATTGTACGGGAAATAAATAAAAAAAAAGCACACACACTTATGAAAGATTTAATTCAATTGGGGAAATGGTTCTGGACTTTATTTTCTGATACGTAATCAATATGCCAATCCCAATGATCTTGAACGATCGTGATGGTTAAGTTAACAGAGGAGTTCCTTCCCAGGGCTATCAAATTTACACGCACATAACTATAACTTCCAGCGTAATCTTGGTATTATCTATAGCCAGATACAAGACAAGGAGATAGGCCAGAGAGTAGCAATTACTAGGGTATTACGATGTTGAATATCGGCTACAAGATTTTCTCCCTACAAGACTACAAGATTGACTTGTCCCTTTGGTCGAAGAGATAGTTGGAATCTATCAGAGAGGATTCCGAAACGGAAAATCAACTACTGACCAGATCTTCACCAAGTGGCAAATCCTGGAGAAAATTGCGAAGCAATAATCAACATGACATGCCTAGTGAAGGTCGAATAACACCCAAGGCCCTTTGTTATTACCAAGAGCCTACACCAGGTAAATGGGCTTGCCTGTTTTCTCTTCAATCTGACACTAGAGAGTGCTATCTGGTACTCGGAGGTGGAATACTCGGAGACCATTTTCTATAAATCAATCCAGATCTTGGCTGATACGCTTTTGACATAGATATCACTGGTTTGAGGCTCTCCTATGTAGCAGAAACATACCAAACGATCCAAAAAAAAGCGGCACATAACTTCACGTTGGAACTTAACGAGGAAAAAACCAAAATAATGTTAGCAAACACGAATTTACGCAGGATTGATGTACAGATAGGCGATCGCGCCTATAAAGTCTTCCAAAATATCTCCTTTTTTGAGCGAAAAGTAACAGAACCGGCCAAAACATAGATGCTGTGAGATCATACTAAAGCCTGAGGTCTATTTCTCCACTCAAAATACTTGTCGCGACAGACAAAGTTGAGACTGTATAGAAGATTTAGAGTCAAATTTCTCATATAAGCCTTTGGACTATGTCCATAGCTGACGAAATTCTTTTAGCTCCGTTCGAGAGGAAGATGCTTAGAAGGATTTTTGGCCCCGTATATGTGAAACGGTAATAAAGACGCTACATCGATGATCTTTATGAGACACGTAAGGCTCCAGTGGTCTGGCCATTTCATGAGAATGGCACCGAACGACCCAGCCCGTGAAATACGTTTAGATCATCCACATGAAAATTGAGATGAAGTGGTGGCGTTGATGGGCAGTACATTGGATTGATGCTAGACCATGAACGGTTATCGGCGATTGCTGCAACAGATTAATGATCTTAGGCCAGATTTTTCAAAAGTTTCGGAGCTCAGCGTTAACTCTGGACATGAATTTCTTGCTTTCTTTTAATGTCATCCCTTACGATCATTATTCAATTAAATGCCCCAATAGTTCCATTTTCAAACCTCACTAATTATACTTCACATTACTTTGTATTTTAGTCTTACTTATCTCTTCTAGAAGGTTTATCCCAGTGTGGTCTCTTACAATATCAGAGCCGCAATTACAAGCGACCCTCTTTTGGCTTAACGGGTCGCTTTATGCTGCTGTTTGCATTCCGTTCCCGAGTTGACTGACACCGAGTTTGTGTCTGCAAACACACACACATACGTGTGGACGTGTTGTCCACTGCCCATCGCCTTTCACCCAAAACATGCGGTGCAGGTAATGCCGGCCGGCCACCAAAAACAAAAAAAAAAAAACGGCAATCACTGTCGTGGCTGTGAGGTTGGGGAAAAACCTGTTTCCGACCTGTTGTGTTGTGTTGTTGCTGCTCGATCTCGGGATGCCCACATTATCCCAAAATGGCACTTCGGAAGAGATCCCCATCTCCTGCGGGTCTTTCAACTTCGGTCGATCGGTTGAAATGGAAACCTTGCCCCCTTGTTGGATTGAACATGTAGATCTGTGAGGCCCGTCGCTAAGGAGGATCGACCCTTATACACGAGCCCTGACCGTGACGACGACTTTTGCCAATCGAAAGACGGTCACACAGGTTGAGGTCGAAATCTCGGATCGAATATCGAGCCTCGGTGTCGCAGGTTTGGGGTAGTGTCGGTGCGCGTTCGAAGAATTCGTGTTCACGTGGGTCACGTGCGTACCGAACGCGAGCTCGGGGAGGGAGAAAACGGAACTTTCTCTCCGAGGAAAGGGTTCCTTCCCGGGGATGTGTCATGGGCACGCTCGGGGGAACCTGTTGTTGTTGTTGTTCCGGCGACCCCTAGGTAAACCGTCAAGGTGTTTCACGGTGCAAATGTGTGAGTGGGAGCTTATTACAGTGTTTCTCACTTGATAATGCAAAGTTACCTATGATTTTTGCAAACGCTCCATACGAAATCGTATGTAGCGTTTGCAAAAATCATAGGTAACTTTGCATTATCAAGTGAGAAACACTGTATGATGGTTCGTAGAAGAAAAAACTTTCATCCGCCGTAGCGTTTCTGTTTGTTGATGCCGAAACCGAGTGCCGCCTGTTTGTTTCGTTTGTGGCGCGTAAACGACCGTTTGTGCAGCGTTTGCATCAAAAAGGTGCTGTGTGCGCTGTTAATTAAACCGCCAAGCAAAACAACGGTATCGGCGAGCCTTTAAAGTGTGCGCAACGCAGGTCGTTAAACGCGCATCGGGTAGGTCGCGATGTGTGGTGCAGCAGATGACCTACCTTTTTTTATCTTGGTTGGACCACAAACAGCGGATTCCTTACCGCATTCCTTGCTGCAGCTTAACGTGTCGGCGGCGGCGGCGACGGGTCGTCTTTCGCTGATAAATTGCAGCTAACCGAGAGGACGAACGGGAATGCCATTAATTTTTCCTATTTTTATTGCCGCCCAACAATCAACTGATTGACACCACCGGACGTGTGTTGCAAATGTGGCCAACACCAGTGTTTTGAATGCTGTTTACACAAGTCTACACATTGAAGAATTCGGCTTGGCGCAATGTAAACAGAGCTGAAGAAGCTGAAGGTCTTTAATTGTGTCTATGGGAATGATATATGCCATACGGAATTGCATTGTTATTTTCTGCTTGTTTTATGCAGCCAACTCCCCCATAACGACAGAACATTTTATCAGATTCTTCGCATATTAAACCAATGTAAGTGATGAGAACGGGGCGGCCCGGTGGTAGATGCGACTCCGGACGGCAGGACCGGGGTTCAAGTCTCATCTGGGCCGTTCCCCCGTAGTGAGGATTGACTATCCAACTATGTGGTAACAATAAGTCTAGTAAGCCAGAAATGGCAGGCATGACCTTAAGAGGTCGTTAGGCCAAGAAAGAAAGAAGTGATGAGAATACTCCTTTGGTTCGGGGATCATATTTCTTTAACGAAATTAGCTAACCATTTGTCAAATTTTGTGAAACGAAGTTCTTAAGTTGTTTAAAGTGTAGAATACTGCTATATTGCTCCTCTTACAGGGATGGATTATAGAATATTCATCCTTTCTGCTCTAAAACCTCTAGAGACCTGCTTAACCTGCCAGTACTGACTTGCATAGACCCTTAACTGGATAATCAATCCAACGTACGGGAAGGCGTTCGAACGGGATTCGATACCTAGTCCTGCAGTGTGCAGTCTCAGGGCAATGTACAGTATTCGTCTAACTGAATTACACTTTTAGGCACGTTATGTGTGCTCTAGGCTTGGTTAAAAAAAAACAAACAAATGATTTGATCTGATAACAGAATTATCGATACACATATTTTAATCAAAATTGGCCGGCATACAAATTTCATAACAATTATATTAAATGGTAACATTCCATCATTAAATATTCCTTAGCAAAGTCTAAATGGTTTTGCCCGTAGATCTTATTTATCAATAATTTATCCCTTGCTGATCGCTAATTGTAATCATGTATTTTGAGGCAAATTGGAATGGTGCTACTACATACTGTTCTCCTTATGGATAGGCTAGGATGCTATGGTTATTGGGATTTTTTTCTCGTCTTGTTCAGTGAATGATCTCATTTTTTGTTGCCCAAAGATTACAACTAGCTCCAAAGCGTTCAATTCTTGATTGAGCGCTAGAACGGGGCTTGTCCTTATATGCCGAGTTGTACTGATTATGAAATCGTATAATCAGTTTTCGCTCTCCAGGGCTCGTTTCCTTGCGTTTTTTGACTATATCTACTGAATTTTGATTCAAGTGCAATGGAAAAAAATAATGCTCAATTATATGTCATCGGATAACTAGCAGCTACAAAGTATACAAGTTAGTTTTATGAATACTTTTTGTGCACGTATAAAAGAAAATTTCAACGTTTATTATGGCAATTTGTTGGTAATTTGCTCAAAATATTTGTGTCTATGGTTTTACTATCAGACCTAATCAATAGTTGTTTTTTTTTATACCAAGTAAACCGATATGCCGATTCAGCAAATTTTATTTTATTTTTAAAATGTTTTTATTATAAAGTCGCATTTTTTTAATTTGATTTTGTTTGATAAAATTGCAATTGTTGATGTAATTTTTTGCCATATTCTGGAAAGATTATGCCTCTCTATCACACTATTAGTCGACGATTTTTCTGCTTGCAGCCAAAAGTGTTTCGCACTAAAGGGCGCACTGTAATTACATTAATCTCTTTATTTTCTTTCAAGGTAATAAAAAAATGTTCATCCGTTAGTTGGATATTAAATGTTCGTTACTAAAATAAGCATTTTTTAATTCATATGCTTCAAAGCTAACGATTAATCAACCAAATAACAAACAACAAATCTGGACAAAGTAAAGCTCTTGGTCAAATGCAGTCATTAAGGCCCCCTAAAACCCATCCAACCAACCAACGTACCATTGCACATGCAGCTTGCAAGTAGTTCGTTAATGGCTTACTGTCTGTCATTGGAACACCCAGAGAGTGGCGGCAATTATTCGCGGTCACGAATTTCACATCCAACAAAGCTAGCAGCTCTAGCATTCAGGCCAACCAGGCAGGTAAAAGAAGCGGAAAATCCTTCAAAATCATAATCAATTCTAGTTCTCGCAAAAAAAAAACGAACAGTGCATTTGATGGTCACGGCCCCCACAAACTGTTGTGTGTTCAGCAGCTGGCAAAAACAATGCAGTTGCAGAACTGGTTAACTGAGTGTATGTGTGTGTGTGTGTTATTTGCTTTCGATTTCATCTCCATCACCGCCAAGATTGGGCCTGAGATTTTCCCCCGTCACACATTCTTTGTACCGCGCGTCTGGTGTATGTGTGGGTTGGGAAGAAAAACTGGTTTCCTTAAGTTGGGCATGAAAAGCTGCACCGGTGGCCCCACACGACTGACTAGCAGCCAGTTGCACCAACCTGCATTGGCATTAAAACTACTGGAAGGTACCGTTGGTTGGGTGTAGTCGCTCCCTAACCCACTAAAGCCGGTTCTTCGCATGGGTGCGGGACACACTAGATTGCAGTCGGAGCCGTGGCCCACAGGCCTAGAGCAACCGTTGCAAGTGTCTATTCTTACCTTTTAGAGGGAGAGAGTTACTCTCACTTTTTACGATGTTAGGCGTTTGTCACATGTCCGCTTTCGTTTTCGTTTTCGGTCGTTCATACTATTGCTTTGCGGGTAAAGGCTGAATGTTAGAGTTATTACAGGCGGTTTTTTAATATTACTAGTTGTGTTTTTTTGTTTATAAAAAAAATTGAATAACTTCAAAGATCTCTTAGAAAAAACAAATCCAGAAGTCATTGTAAATTGTACAATCACAGAAAAAACTACGTATCAGGTCTATAAATAAGTATTGACGGTTTTGTTATAAGCGTTGTTTACTTAAAATGCTGGCAACACTGTTATGTTGAAATGTCATCTGGCAACAGTAAAATCTGGCAACACTGTTATGTTGAAATGTCATTTTCAGGATTTGTTTGCCCCTAGCTGCCATTTCATCAATTAGTAAACAAAGTATTTTCCGCGTGGTTGCAAAATGAATACATTCGGTCCAGAAAATTACTTTGTGATGAAAACTTCGTCCACCGAGACCCATCGTATAATGGGGGAATATTATGGCGATCACGGAATATTATCGTAAGGAACGTGCCAGAGCTGGTTTGAACGGTTTACAAGTGGTAATTTTAGTATGGAAGACGAAGAACGCTCATTTGATGCATTTGGTGGGACCAGCTGGGTGTGGTGTACCACGAAGTGCTGGAACCAAATGAAACCGGTGACGGGTGACGTTTACCGACGACAACCTAAGCGTTTTTAGTCGCGCGTTGAAGGACAAAAGGCCCCAGTACGCGACCAGGCATGACAACGCTTGGCCACATGTTGCGGCATTTGTCCGCACTTACCTGAAGACACTTAAAATTGCACCAACAGATATTGCGCCCTCCGACTATCACCTGCTCCGGTCGATAGGGCATGGCTTGACCGCGCAGCACTTCCAGGATTGCGCCGAACTAAAAAATTGGCACCGAAACATGGATACCGGATTTCCTCTTTTTATTAAGGAATCCACAATCTACCCAAAAGATGAGAAAAGGTGTTGTATAAAGTGACGAAAATTATTATTTTTTTTAATAAAATCGATACCCATTCAGACCTTCGTAAAAAAAATCCCTCAAAACTTATTTATAGACCTGATATGTTTGCGCCATGTAAAAACCGAAGAAAAAAACAGCAAAACACGTGCTAACACAAACACAAAAAGGCAACAGCGTAATTGGACAATAAACATTCAAATGAGCCATATCGAAGGTGGCTTCACCAAAGTGTGTTGCGCGTCTGGATTGTTGTCTAATGGCAAACAGCAGCATTAATGGAAGCGAGATAGCGGGCGAGAGCCATATGCGGTGCAAAGCATCACACACACACGGCCACGAGCTAATGTGCAGGTGTAATTATTGTGATAGTTCCCACATACACACCTGTACGTGTTTCTCCGCGCGATCTACGAAAAACGCGACCCCAAGGCTTTTGCATAGTGGCGCTTGTGTTTGGTGGTGGCGAAATTGGTGTTAAACATTGGCCAAAAGAAAAAAAAAAAAAAGGACCGGAAATTAAGCTTATCAGTTGCTGCGTTTGGATAAGGATGGCGGTTACTTTGGGCTGGACAAACTTGTCGCAGAGGAGCTCTGATCTGCTTCTGATTTCTCAAAAAATGGACACTTCCTTGATATGAAGAAAGTAAAACGAAATTCCATTTTTCTACATCGAATGTTCATCATTATATACACGCTAGCCGCGTTAGGCCGCGACTTCAAAACGGGAATCGATGGGACAGCTTTCTAACCTCCCAAGTCGAGAGGCTGGACATGATGAGGTGTGGAACTCAGCAATAAGGGAAAGGGGTTTATTTTTCTCATCAACACAACTCGAATGTGAATTCCGCTCGCAGTGACGACCACATGTCCCACAAACCGATGGTGTTCACGTGACTCTAACCCAACTCAGCATTAGCGGACGTTACCGGGTTAGGCATGTATTTTCCATAAAGTGCTGCTGCTTCGTGGCGAACCTTCGTTGATTTTAACGTACACCACACAAACGAACAGTGGTGGCCTCTGAGAAACGTTCGGGATTCAGGTGGAGATTTGGGATGCAACATTGCGTGCGATGACTGGATGAGGTCGCTGTCGCTGTCACTGTCTGTATTAATAAATAAGTTCTCAACCACAGCAACCTTGGCCATCATTATGGGTGCCTGATGCCTGGTCGGTACACCCCTATTTTCCCCTATGAACCTTTGTGTGTGAAACACCACACCGGTGTAGCGACTCCATCAAAAAGCTGTGTCAGTGTGCATGTTTGTCCCGCTCCAAGCACGGGAAGTCACGTGGCAAATAAAGCACATCTCATATCATGTGATGGAGGATGGAAATTTTAAGCTTGAGAAAACTTAAACGAGACGATACGGCGCGTCTGAAATTAGATAAATAAATAAACTAACATGAGGCTCATTTTTTTAACGTAAAAGTAGCAAAAGAATTGAGCCACAACCAACACAACTCCGCTGCATAAAACTACGAATGAAAATCCGAGACACACACACGCAACAAGGGACGATTAATTTGGGTAGCTAATTTTAGCAACCCAAAGACAAGTGGCCCATTTTTTCGGACCGGCACGTAAAATACGACGTCCTCTAGAGCATTTCCACTTGGGGCGGCAGTTTTTTTGTTGTTGTTGCTCATATTACTTCTCACCGCAAAAACATACCGCCAGCCGTCGGTGACACGCCGTGCGTAGAATTTTCATTCTGATGTCAGCACCAGCTTCTTTTCCGCAGAAGACTATCATCATCAGCATCGGTGTGTACGGTACACGGTGGATTATGTTGTGCCGGGTTTTGTAATATTTTTAGCCAAAAAAAAATACATACATGCCGGCGCGCGCGCGTACTGTTTGCGAAAACGCGTACATAACTATTTCTCAAGCTGTTAAAGTGCGGCATGATTCATGAAACGATATGAAGAACATCTGTAAATGTGAATAAGCTTTCCTTATTTTATCCATCACTAAGAAAGAATGCATAATTAACACGCTCTTGATCGTTCTCTTTTTCGCAGCTCCTACAAAATCTCGGCAAGGTCGACCGAACGGCAGACGAAATCTTCGACGAGCATTTGACAAACTTTAACCGACAGCACACCTGTGCCACCCGGCTGCAGAAAGAATTCTCCAACTACATCAGATGTGTTCGTGGTATGTACGGACGGCATGGACGGCTTTGTATATCTCAATAAGTAACCCGATTCAACGCTCTTTTCCAGCCGTACAAAATGCCTCGAAAAGCCTAATGGATGCCATAACCGAAGTATACGAAAGCCAGTGGACCGGCTCGGAAGTGCTGTACGGTCAGACCAAAACCATCGATACACAGTACCAGCAGTTTTCGTACAAGCTGGCCGATCAGGTGCTGAAGCAGCTGGACACCTACGCGTTACAGTTTCCGGAAATGAAGGTAAGCGATAGAAGCCCCCTCGATGCCAATCGATCGCTCCTGCTATGATGTTCCGCCCTTTCCTTTTGTAGAAAAAGATCGACAAACGTGGCCGTAAGCTGGTGGACTACGATAGCCAGCGGCATTCTTTCCAGAGCCTGCAAGCGAACGCTGCCAAACGCAAGGATGACTTGAAGGTAACGCGTGTGTGTATTTTTTTTAAGCACTATAGCACAGTTTCCTTATGATGGCCGCCGACCCTATGATTTCCGTTTTAGGTTACAAGAGGCCGGGAACAGCTGGAGGAAGCAAAGAGCACATACGAGGTGTTGAATTCCGAGCTGCACGATGAACTGCCGGCCCTGTACGATTCTAGAATACTGTTCCTGGTGACGAACTTGCAGACGTTGTTCGCCTGCGAACAGCAGTTCCACAGCGAAACGTCCAAGGTGTACGCCGATCTGGAAGCGATCGTCGACAAACTGGCCACCGAATCGCAGCGCGGTTCCTACACCCTGAAGAAGATCAATGGTAGGTGGCAACTGTGTGTGGAACGGGTGACAGAGCTGGAAGCATTATAAGGCTACGATAGCCAGCGGCATTCTTTCCAGAGCCTGCAAGCGAACGCTGCCAAACGCAAGGATGATTTGAAGGTAACGCGTGTGTGTGTTTTTTTTTAAACACCATAACACAGTTTCCTTATGGTGGCCGCCGACACTATGATTTCCGTTTTAGGTTACAAGAGGCCGGGAACAGCTGGAGGAAGCAAAGAGCACATACGAGGTGTTGAATTCCGAGCTGCACGATGAACTGCCGGCCCTGTACGATTCTAGAATACTGTTCCTGGTGACGAACTTGCAGACGTTGTTCGCCTGCGAACAGCAGTTCCACAGCGAAACGTCCAAGGTGTACGCCGATCTGGAAGCGATCGTCGACAAACTGGCCACCGAATCGCAGCGCGGTTCCTACACCCTGAAGAAGATCAATGGTAGGTGGCAACTGTGTGTGGAACGGGTGACAGAGCTGGAAGCATTATAAGTTTAAATCCAAGCTGAGAGATTAGAGTTCCAAGAAATTCAGACCTATCAGACATCCAATAGAGTTGTTTTCTCAAGTATATAGCGGACGCTTTAACATAAATCTTGCAAGAATTTGAAAGAGGCGCCCGCTTCGGGACCTAAAAAGTGGCTATCGCGGATAAGTCTCCCCGGAACAAAAAGGACAACCGGATCGGATCAAACGATCGAAAAGGATCGGATCAAACCAGAAGATGAGTTTCGCTCTCGCCCTTGTTGCTGGTAGTTACCTATGAATTGTGGTAGCAAAAAGGTTTACGGTAAGTCACCTATGCTTCTGATGCTTCTCAAAGCTGCATTGTGCATCATTGTGTCTGATCAGACGATTATTAGCTCGATAGCTCACTCGACTGGGGATCCTATCAACGGGCTGTTTTGTTGAGGGTAATCTTAGCCACGACCAGGAGTTATTTAGGTATTTAGGGCAAGTTAGAAAAGGACATGCTTTACAGCATAAGACAATATCCAGGACATCAGAGAATTGGAAAGTCCTATTGTACCATGAGGCAAGTTACACGAAAGCACAAATATCGGACACAGGACAGACTATTCAGCTACAGGACAATTAAGTCAAAGGAAACTGCAATATCAGCAGAATCCTCTCGACGAATATATACTCCTGAAACTCTAACCAGCAAGCAAGTCTGTTTCACATGCAACTCAGAATATGCAGGGTCAAGATTTCTAAAAGTATCAGGCCATATAACGCTTCGTTTGAACAAAGGTTGAATAGATAGTTTAACTAAATCTTACAAAAAAGGCCTGGCTTTTACGAAGACATTCTCGACTATCAATTAGAAGGCCTGTTGTTTAGATGCGTGAGAATCTTAATATGCCGTCCAAAATGCTCCTGAAACTCCAACCAACAAGCAAATCAGTTTCTTATGCAGCACAGAACATATCGGGACAGATAGTTTCAAGATAGAAAGCGCTCAACAAGGGTTAAAAAAACAGCTTGGGTGAATTTTATAAGAAAGACCTGGGTTTCATGAAGTCATTTTCGATTATCGATCAGAAGGACTGTTGTTTAGATGCATAGGGATCTTAATATTATGTCGTCTAGAGCTACCTAACAATATCAACTATGAAGTTACACCATTAGCAACAGAATACTAGCCCCGAAATTGAAACAAATAACAACCAATCGTGTCACAAATCACTTAGAACAGGGTATACACAAAAGAAGTCAGTCTTTGCGTAAATCTTTACGTTAGTTAGATCACGGAGCTCTGCCACAAGGCCTTATGTAAACAAAACTTAACTAATAGACAAGATATACATACTTGGGCAGCCGAAAACACATCTTCCAAAGACATTCCAAAGATGCAAGAATATCCTAGATAGGACATTAATTTGACAAACAATCCATCCTTAGCTATCTACGGTTTTACTTACATTTTGTGTGCCTTAAAAACATTTTATAAACTTTGTATAAACTTTAACAAAAAATCTGACAACTCTGGTTGGTAGTAATTTATATTCTCTTGCACTAACCCAAACTCCAATCCCGTGGGTAATTTTTAAACGTTCCTTGTTTTCTCCCTATACTTTTAGCTAACTCGAACCCATCCAGCCCCGTGCAGTCACCAGTGAAAGCGAACTTATCGATTGTGAATAATGTCACTACTAACGGTTCGGCCAATGCTAACGGACGTGAGTATCTGTTGTTTATCTGTCGACGTACTTTCCCATTTCCATTCGATTATGATGTACAAACGAAACGATAAAACAAAAAAAAACAGAACAACTCAACTCATTCGCTTTCTTCTTGATGGCCACTTGCATTATTCCGTGCTTCTATCCATTTGGTTCGATCGTTAGACACACCACCATATAATATACATCGTCCATTCAGTCAGTCAATCAGTGTGGTGGTACGGTACAGAAAACATCCATTCAATTATGGGATCGTTATTAACAATGCGCAAACCAAAATTGGGGCTCCACGAAACTAAACCCACTTACATTACTTGTTCACCTCATCATGTCCTTTTTTAAATGTTGCTTTTGGCTGTTCTAAAATAAGGGTTAGTTAGTTCGTTTTTTTTTCTCTCAAAATTATATCATCTTCAACTCATTTCATTAACGTTCCTGTCCCTTTGTCCCACTCTCCCATCGGAATCGATATGAACACAATGGTTTAGCAATGTTAATTGGCGTTTTATACAAAGTTTTTAAGTTTCGCTTTTCGTACTGTACTTTTCTGTATTTAAATACCCTGTCAAAATTGTACTTGTGTATGTATACATAATGCTAACGCCAGTTTGTTACTGTGTTTTGTTTTACTTTTTAAGTTTTTGTTTTTTTTATTTTGTTTTGGTTTGTTTTACTCTTTTGCACACACACACTCGCTCATGTTTTACTTTATTTAATGGTTGTACAAATGGATTTGTTGATTTTCTTTCTGCAACTTTGTATATATGTTCCGATACATGTTTTGCTCCACATTGGCACCATCATGTGTTGTGTTGGTTTTAGTTTGTTTTTCACTGAAAGCTGTAAATATTTATGTTTCCTTTGGTTTTCAAAACAAAAACAGAAGCATTGGCGCATCAAAAAGAAGGCTATCTAGTAGATTGTAGAATTTGGATGTGGTAGGAGTGTTGTAACTTGATTTTAGACTGCAAAATTGTAGCTTTTATACAGTCAGTCGACAGTCGAGCTTATTGGAATGTGAACCACTTATAGCGCCGCCTAAAGCATGCGTGTGTGACAATTTGTTTTTTTTTTCTTTTTTTTTTCTTTCTCTCTCTCTCTCTCTCTTTTTCGTGTTTTCTTTCTATATCCTGTTCTTGTCATGATCAATCACCATTTCTATTTGGGCCATCTGTCATCTATTCGCGCAATTCGATCATACCATTTCTGTGTGCGCGTATATGAACGTTTGTGTGTGCGTGTGCGTGTGTATTTGTGTGCGTGTCTCATACTACAAACCCTCATGCCACCTTACCCCCATACCGTCCACACACATCTTCACCGCCACATGGATGGAATGATCGCGCGGGAAAACGGAACACATATCCTCACAACTGAAACCACCACCCCCAAAATACCAACAGATACCTCCGCACAAAGTGTGCTCCCGTCGCCGAGAACGCCATCGCCCCATCAACAACAGTCGTCGGACCAGCCGAACGAAGATGACGAACCATCCTATCAGAACACGGAGGTGGTAAAGGCTGCGGCAGCGGCCATAACACCGACCACGAACGGTACGGCAGCTTCCGGTGCAAAGCACGCGCCGGAAACGATGAACGGGAACGCGAGCACATCAACGCCGAAAGAAAACGGCCAGCCATCGGCAGCAGCGACGGCGGAGGAAAGCACCGCTCCTCCGGTCACCACCATCACCAACGCCACCGGTACAAACGGTACGCTTCATTCTCACCCGCCGCCGTCACCCACTAATCGCCAACCACCACCAATCGCCAATGGCATCAACGTTCCACCCACCATCAGCAGTAACGCTCGGGGGGGCAAAGAAAATGGGATACTCCATGCAACGGCAGCACCAACAACGGATGTAACCGCTGCTGCTGATGCTGATGATGATGCTGTCGCTACTACTGCTGACCCTGCTGCTGCTGCTGCTGCTAGTGCTAACAGTGCAGATGTTCCAACGCCAATTGCTACTACTGCCGGCGCAGCTGTTTCGCAAACAAGTAATACTAATGTGAATAAGTCATCCTCATACACACATACACAGACAGACTCTCACACGCATACCGCTGCAAACACACTAGTTTTTCACACGATCCTTTTACAACTGTCACTAACCGGTTGCCTACATGCTGCGCTTCCGGGTGGGTAAAACGTTAGCCGTGGTACTCGGTTCCGGTACTGGTTCCTCACCGTTTCATCATCCACACCACTCACACCATCATCCCCATCATCTTCGATCCCGTCAGAACCTGCCGCCGGTGTACCATCGGCGGCCAGGTGGTACCGCACCCTCACTGCATGTTCCCATCTCCACCGCTATAACCATAACCGATCACCGCCACGTCTACCGTTCTGGGTCTGTTCTTCCACCATCACAAGCTGCCGGATCGGTGCGGGTGGACAAGGAAACACAGACGACGCTGCTGGCAGCACCAAAGTCGTCGTCCTCATCATTGTCGTCACCATTGCGGGTAGACGGTGGTGGCCACCACCACACCAGCAGCAGCAGCAACAGCAGCAGCATCATCAACCAACCGCTGCTCTATTCTGCTCTACTACCATCTACCATCCCTCCATCCCATCCGCATCCTTTTCCATCCTACCAGCACCACCACTACGCCACTACTAATCTAACAACTACGCTCAACAATCTCAACAATAACACCAATAACGGTAACGCTAACACACGATCGCCCTTACTGATGATCGCACAACCATATCAACAGCCGCACCTAATCCGTGCCGGTGGTTTTAACAATAACTCCATCATGGTTGGTAAGTGGGAGGGGGGATGGGGGGAAATGAGGGGCGAAAATCCTAGTTCCGTTCTTCGTTTATCGCACGAGATCACGCGTTGAGCAGAATGCTGTTGCTGCTACCTGCTACCACGTGTTTATTAATTAGTAATTGCTATAGAGCCGGTTTTTGTTTCTTTGCTTTTGCGCTTATCTTAAGCTAACAGGTTTTCTCTTTGTGTGTTTGTGTGTGTGTTTTTATTTTATCGTTACTTATTATTTGCTACTGCTGCTAGCACGTATTGCACATGTATTGGGTGTTTGTAGTGCTGTGTAGTACATGCGAAACTAGCCTCTAGTTTGTTTGTTATATCCACACACAAAAACAAACCCTCCTTATTTCCCAACCCACCTCAATCATATCAACACGCGTCATCAACGATGTTTTTATTAGGCTTATCGTTATCATCTTGTGGAATTGTCGAATTTAATTTGGATAGAAGCATGTTTGTATCTTTCTCTCTTTCTCTGTCTCTCTCACTCTCTCGTTGGCCATATGAAACATTGGAGTTATTGGAGTTTAGTTTTTTAATTGTGTTACCACCTGTGTGTTCGGTTTCAACTTTGCTTCAGCTGTTTTTTTTTATCTGGAGTCAATTTTCTAAAAGGTTCATCATGCTACTGACGAGCGTTGAGTGGATGGATTGATTGTTTTCCGGTAAAGCCGGCGTTGTATCTGATGCGTTGATGATCTGTACTTAGTGAAGACACACTACTAAAGTCCAGGCAGCAGGTAGACCACACTGTTGCTAGTTGGTCTTAGGATTGAGGTCGAGAAAACTGGTCCTTATGCACTATGTACTAGGTAACAGTAATACAATATTTGCTACAAAATACTCCCTTAGGTTCTTAGAAGTTGACCTATTTCTTCAAAATGTAGTTAGTCAGAAAGACAGTGAGTTTTGCCTAAGAATGTCAAGTTTGCCCACGTGATATAATCTTCAAATTTAGCACATTTAAATGAATTTGAAAGGACGCGCTGAACACTGTTTGATGGCCGTAATCTGTTCACGATTCACCAACGAAAGAATTCGCAAGCTTGCTGAAAGCATATCTTTATCTTGGCTTTCATTACTTCTGTCTTCTAATAAAAGATCTCATCTTTGTGTATTTGATGTTTGTGTAGAAGCATTTTGAAGTTTTGTCTTTAACAAAACAGGGTTAAAACTAAAAGGACATTCTTACAATTTAGCAAAACGAGATTAGATTGTATGCGGGGAGGATGAGCACAGGAAGAATTGTAGTCAAAAAGATGGAAAACCGTCACTTAATCGACGGAAGCCAAACAAGCGATGAGTGCGACAAGCAAAAAGGAACTTATGAGAGGAGTGCAGAAACGTCGGTGGCACCAAGAAGTATACCCACCCAAGTAAGTCTCTCTTGCACTTTGGCAGCACTTCGTAAGAAGCGTAGCGGGGCTTGATTATGACCCAAAAGCCAAAGTTGTTTAAGTTTAGCATACAACAGGAATATTCAAGAGAACTACGCACAAGAGAGTAAAGAAGAGATTTTTAATATAGATTAAAAAAGCTCAGTTATGTCTGGCGTTAGTTTACGGATAAGCGCTATGGATAATTGAAACGCTTTGGAAGCGTTTCAACTCAAGCTTCTAGGCGAGGGGGACATCCAGATCGCTGATGACGTGATGATCATGGTGAAGCTGGGTAGAGTAGAATCAAAAATCATTGGCTGACGAGTACGGTAGAAGGATATGGATAGAATATATAGCCACAGGGTACACAGGGAACACATGAGAGAATACATTAAGGGATGAACAGGCTAAAAATTGGATGAAATTAATAGTCATCGAGTGGCTCAACGAGCACAATGCACAAAGAGGGCATCGGGCATACTACGGATTTAAACGCTTTAGAACAGGCACTGCGAAGGACAATGCCTCAGTAATATTGGATAAGAAATATCTAAGCAGATTTCCAAGACTTCAGAGATCCGTTGGATCCGTTGGCTTTCTTACACGTTATTTCGATCGACTGTCAGCATCGACTCTAAACTATTTCGTGTAGGCCCACAAGGCCCACAAGAATATGTACTGCGAGACGGCAGCAGAAGTAAAGTTGTCCACAAAACACCACAAAATCCTTTTTACTTTGATCTCCAATTTTCGAACGCAAAAGAACACGATTAGAGCAAGCTAACAATTAATCCCCGTCAAACAATCTTTTAAATGGGCTTTTTCACAAGCATGATCACAAGCGCGATGATCATCCTAACCTAGCTGAAACAAGCAATCAAACAACAACATCCTGCAAGCCATACCACAATGGCTGATTTCTTTCTTACGCAGGGTTTACACAATGAGCACAGGCGCGAACTGTGTTTCTAAAAAGTGTTTTAATGCTGTCACAGCTTTCACGATCTAGTAGTCGCTGCGTTTCCATCCATTCATGCGCATTACAACAAATGGTAACCGCGGGGACTTATCCCAAACCTCCTGTATTTATCTAATAGAGGTGTAGAAAAGTACATTTTATTGTTATTAGGGCAAAATTTGCCACTAAAAAGCAGGTTTACTTTTACATGTGTTTACATTCTAAGAAATTGGTTATAGCGTTTACACACACATAGTAGCAAGTAAAAAAAAAGGGAACGACGTGAAAGCCGCGATTGACAGCCGTCGTGATCTGTTCGACCGCCTTCTTATATGATGATGTGTAAACCCTTGGTTTAGGTTAAATATATATAAATACAATTTACCACACGTGCCACATACAAAATTACTGATCTATCTCGCTTTCCTGTCTTATTTCCACAAACGCCACCCAACATCATCAGGTGCAACGACGACAGCAGCAACGGACTTGCCGCCGGGCGTTCTCTATCGCGTGAAAGCTACGTACAAGTACGTCCGGGAAGATGTGGACGAGCTGAGCTTCGAGGTTGGCGACGTCATTGATGTGGTTGAGTACGAAGATCCGGAGGATCAGGTACGGTTTTTAGCTTCGGTTTTTATTTTTTAATCAATTCCCGTTCGATTCTAATGTTTGTTCTTTTCCATAATTTCCACAGGAGGAAGGATGGCTGATGGGCACGAAGGCAGGCACAAATGAGAAGGGCATGTTCCCGGCCAACTTTACCAGGCCACTGTAAAATGGTCCGCCTCCCCCCACCCCCCTCCGCGTCATCCCTCTCTTTTGTAACCAAAATCTTCCACCCGAATGCTGGAAAGCCAGGTGCACAGGAGGCATCAGCTTTTCCATCGTAAGAAAAAAAAAACGGAAAAACTCATCTTCCCGGAAGTCCAAACACCACCACCACACAACACAAGCGAGCGAAAAGCGAGTTTTCACTCCTCCATTTGTAGGCATTTGAAAATTAGTAAGCAAGCACGCAAATAAACATACACACACACACACGATCGTCAGCAGTCTGAAGCGTCGTAGATCAACCGAACCGTGTGCGTGTGTGTGTGTGTATGTATAGGGAACGTGCAAAGTCAGTGAAAAGGTGAAAAGAAGCGAGCGTGTTTGTATTTTTTTTTTTGTTTTTTTTTCGAAGGTTTCCTTTTTTATTTCACCTTGATGGGCACGAAGGCAGGCACAAATGAGAAGGGCATGTTCCCGGCCAACTTTACCAGGCCACTGTAAAATGGTCCCTCCCCCACCCCTTCTCCGCGTCATCCCTCTCTTTTGTAACCAAAATCTTCCACCCGAATGCTGGAAAGCCAGGTGCACAGGAGGCATCAGCTTTTCCATCGTAAGAAAAAAAAAAACGGAAAAACTCATCTTCCCGGAAGTCCAAACACCACCACCACACAACACAAGCGAGCGAAAAGCGAGTTTTCACTCCTCCATTTGTAGGCATTTGAAAATTAGTAAGCAAGCACGCAAATAAACATACACACACACACACGATCGTCAGCAGTCTGAAGCGTCGTAGATCAACCGAACCGTGTGCGTGTGTGTGTGTGTGTATAGGGAACGTGCAAAGTCAGTGAAAAGGTGAAAAGAAGCGAGCGTGTTTGTATTTTTTTTTGTTTTTTTTTCGAAGGTTTCCTTTTTTATTTCACCTTTCTCACCATGTGTGTAGAGTGTGTAATAATGTATTTTGTGTACATCCGTGTATTGTTCTTTTTTTTGTTTTTATTTGGCGAAAACCGAAAAACAACACCCAAGCGCCGGGATTGCTGCAACGGCATCATGCATCACCATCACCAGCGCCCGCCGATCAACTGCGCTGATGGTTCTAGCTTAGTAGTAGTAGAGGTAGAGTAAAACTAGTAGTAGAAGGCGTAATGTAGTGTCCCACCAACAGCCGCTGTGTAACGCTTACGACAGAGGGGACACAGTAACAGCACCGTTTTATTAGTTTGTGTGTTTTAAGCTTTTGTTTTCCCCCGTTCTTTCCCTTGTTTTAACGAAAATGTAAAAACCCATCATTAATGGGTTGTGGCCGCCCGCCTGTGTGCCACACAGACCCTCACCCATTGTGCGAAGGAGGAGGAGGAGGAAGGAGTAGGGTTAAATGTATCATCAATACACTGCGCATTAACTTTTTTAACCATTTAAACAACACTAATAATGCGCCCCCCCCCCCCCGACAAGCAAGCGCAAAAGGGACAAAGCAAAAATGTCGAATCGGTTCACACACACACACCACACCACACGACACAAATAGGGCAACAAAAAATGAACGGTTTTTTTGTTTTTTGTCTTTATAAGTAAGCTGTTGTTATCATCTCGTTATTTTATGTTATTAAAAAATGTACACTGTGTTAAGGCGCAGTTTCTTCCTTCACTTTCGCTTTTACTAAGCAGCATCTATTTATCCGGATCCCTCCACAGTTTTTTCAGTGATCCAGCCGCGCCCCGCCACTGGATCCTAACTAAACAGAGCTACTAATTGGTTTAGTGTTATTGAACAGAATGTTACATGTACATCTTTACATACGATATAAAATATACATACAACAACAACAACAACGCGTAATACAACAAAAACAAAAACGAATACAATCGAATGCAAAATTGGACAAGAAAGAATTGCTGCCAACTAAACGAAACTGCTTGGTGGTTAGTGCGCGCCCCAGGCAAAAGGATGGTGTAATGCCCAGTTTTCGGTTTTGTGTATTTAGGGTAGAGAGAACGAACAAGGTTTAAGATGAAAGAGTATGTAGGATGTAGTACACGTGTAATGTACGTCTACACACGCTGCGCAAACAACTACCGGGCGGCAATTTAGAGGCGTAAGAGATGTGGAAAACACAACAACCTTATCGAGAGAAAGAAGTAATAAATCATTTTGTTTGTGAACGTGTGGTGTACTACCTGTGTATGTTTATCCTAATCCTTCGTGAAGCGTTGTTCTGAGATTAGTTCTCGGTACATCTATTATCCACTATCCGATACATTCGATACAATTCAATTTAATGCGGAAAAGGAAGCCTTCAGAGCTCGTTTGTTTTTTCACAGCAACTTCAAGAATCTACTTGAAAACACGCGCTTGGTTGTTAATACATATACATCATACAAAGCGCGTTTTCTGTATTATTCTGCTTCTTTCTTGGTCTGGCCGTAGCGAGCACGTCTATTAGACAGGGCCTGGCGTGAAATTAGTTTCCAGGATACTCGGTCCATGGCTGCATTCCTCCATCCCCGGGCTGCATCCAATCTCCCTCAGGTCCGACTCCACTTGATCCAGCCAACGAGCTCGCTGTGCTCCTCTACGCCTCGTGCCGAACGGGTCGCTGACGAGCACCTTTCTGGCAGGGCATGAGTCCGGCATCCTCATCACATGCCTCAACTAGCTAGAGCTAGAGCTCGTGGTTCATTCTCCTTCTCCACACGCCCTGCTCGCACACACCGCCAAAGATAGTGCGCAGCACCGGCCGCTCGAAAATGGCGAGTGTATTGGCGTCCTCCGCCAACATAGTCCAGGACTCGTGCCCGGTAGAGGACTACCGGCCGTATCAGTGTGCGATATATGGCGCATTTCGTGCGTTGTTGGAGTCATTCCCATGAACAGTGCGCCTTCGGGTTTCGCTGCTTACGTTGTCCGAAATTACGATCGTGCCAAGGTAGCAGAGCTCCTCTACTACCTCGAGATCGTCGCCGTCAACTAATACTCTGCTTCCGAGTCGTGCTCTATCTGATGAGTAACACAGTTTTCGTAGCTAAGCAAATCAACGTTCGGATATGTACGAGAAAAACGCGTCCACACTAGTTGCTGATCGGAAGTGAAGAGAGTTCGTTTTGTTCTTCCTTTTGGAAACGTCAAAAACACCATACGCCAGTGTTGCCAGTTCTTATCCTGTTTCCATACGACCAAGATTAATATAACAAGGGTAGTCACTCTTTTCCAACACTATCACGGTCAGAGCCTCCGGCAAGCAGGTATTTTGTCTTCGTCGCATTGATCCTGAATCCAATCCTATCGGCCTCGCATTTCAGTCGGGTGTACACGCCTCGCACACCGCCGCAGATGTTCGCCCGATGATGTCGATGTCAAGGAATTGAAGATTCCGGGTGAAAATCGTGCCCCGCGCTTCGCATGACACCTTCCAGAGCGATGTTGAACAGCAAACCGTCTCCTTGCCTCAGTCCCCTATGAGATTCGAACGATTCCTACAGCATGTTCGACACTCTCACCTTGCACTGCACACCGTCCATTGCAGCCCTCAACAGCCGTACCAGCTTCGCAGGGAAACCGTACTGCCGCATGATAGCTCGGTGCGATCTATGGTGTCGTAGGCTGTCTTAAAGTCGACTTCTGGAGTATCTGCCGTAGAGTGAAGATTTGGTCGGTAGTGGATTTCCCTCCAACAAATCCAGCTTGGTAGCTCCCGACGAAATCTGTAGCAAGGGGCGCAAGTCTGCAGAAGAGTATTCGGGACAGGATCTTGTAGGCAGCATTCAGGACTGTGATGGCTCGGAAGTTTAGCACAGTCCAGTCTGTCATACAAAACAAAAATGCCATAACAACGAACGCGCATACTTCACCGGTATCTTGGATTTAAACATAGTATTGAGAAGAAAGTTCTTTTGGACAAGTACAAATATCTGTCTATTTAGTTGAGGGTAATTCAAGCCACAACTAGATATTCAGACATTACAAGAGAGGCACCATAAGAGGAGAAGAACCATACAGAAGACTCGGCCAGGGTTCAAAGGAGCCAGTAGCAAAGCCGTATCGGGTTCAGCTGTTAACACAACACGTACAGGAAGTATTCGGGGAGCGTTCATCATTACACAGAACTGACTTTACAGATGCATGGAAAACAAGGGAAGCAAGCCAGAAATATTAAGTTAAGACTTCGCGGGATTGGGCGGTCCCGGGTGGTAGATGCGACAGTGCTGGCGCCGGTCTTCACACGGCAGGACCGGGGGGTTCATGTCTCATCTGGACCTGACTATCCAACTGTGCGGTAACAATAAGTTTAATAAGCCAAAAATGGCAGGCATATGACCAAAGAGGTCGTTAGGCCAAGAAAGAAGCAGGAGAACTTTTCGGGATTTCTCGCAGTGCAAAACATACGGAGAGCCAGAAAAATTCGAGAAGCGCAATCGCATAGCACGCAATAGATCGCTATTATTGCGTATGAAATGTAGTAGAACTATGAAATACGTGGCGTTAATCTATTTAAAATGTACCTCAAACATGATTTGTTTACATTTTATTCGGATCCGGTTTGGCATTTGTGTCGTAAATCGCATATAAGAACTGGAAATACTTGGCCGAAATGGAAGTACATATCAAGACCGACGAAATTTGCCGTAACTTATCTTATCAGCTTACCGCGCTTACGGTCTAGCGCCGTCGACTGCCAATCCATTGTCCCGGCCGTTCCGGCCGTCCATGTGGACGGTCTAAAAGGATCGTACGTTCTAGGTCGTCCGGTGACATTCCGGTAAAGCTCGTCGTTGTAGCGACTCCCATCTTGACCATCTTCCGCTCAAACGCGACTAAGAGGATTTCATCAGTTTTGGACAGAGTCCAGTCCATGTCTCAGAGACGTATGTGACTATAAAGGTTCGCTACAGTTCCCAGCTTCGTCCGTCGCGACAGATATTTTACAAGTATCTTACCATCTGTGTTGATATCGTTGTTGAATTTTGACCCCAGATAAGTGAAGTTTTAAACATCTTCAAAGGTGCGATTACCTATCTGTACATTACCCCCCCTGCGTAGATCAGTGTTTGTTAGCAGAGCCGCTGGTAGTGCCACCATTATTTTGGTTTTTAACCTCGTCATCTCTTTCCCGATGTTCAGTGTCATCTGCTCAATACTTTGTTATGCTTCTGCTGCTCAAACTAATGATGCCTATGTTATCAGCGTATGCTCAGATCGGGATTGAGTTATAAGAAGATGGTCCCCGAAGATTTCTTTCAGTCTCGGATGGCCCTCTCTTGCGAACAGAATTGAACATCAGACAGACAACCCCATCTTTCTGGCGCAGGATAGCAAAGGACCGTGAAAGTTTTCCATCCATCGTCATGTGGCATGTGATATAGGTCATTGGCATTCTTACAGGTTTAGCAGCGTTTAGCAGCGAATGGGACAACAAGCCGTAGTGACTTCAGTTGCTTAGCACCGGTCTATTACTTACCTC
This sequence comes from Anopheles maculatus, assembly GCA_002091835.1. Classification (NCBI taxonomy): domain Eukaryota; kingdom Metazoa; phylum Arthropoda; class Insecta; order Diptera; family Culicidae; genus Anopheles; species Anopheles maculatus. The sequence continues at coordinate 160,239 of KZ062318.1, forward strand.
TTACTTATTTGTTTTCCATAAGCTCGCCATTTCGGATATTCAAATCATATTGTTACTGCTTCGTAACGGTAATGCCTAGAAGGACACACATTGACAATAATAATAATCTTATGTATGTATTTCACAAACTTACGAATGGTTGTTATTGTAAACTTGTTGTTAACCAATACATTTCTAACACATCTTTTTGTTTCGTTTCGTACCATTGCAAACTTCCTCTCATCTGTGTGCGTAGATCTTTTTTGTTTGTGTATAAAACCTTTTTTCTCTAGCTCCTGAATGCAAATTTTTGAATATCTGATATGGGGGGTTTGTCGACATCAACTACAAATTCGTCATAAATGTTGTGAATTTAACCGTACTGTGTCTCTCATCTGTCATCAATGGCACCCAATGTCGCTTGAATTCTTATCGTTCAGTTTAGATTGTCAACAACAGGGTTTTGCGCCCTGGGAGTTATGTGCAAAGCGTATTGCGCTGCGCCTCGGATCCACACACCTAACCAAGATCCTCTCGACCAGATCTTTTGGGTACGTCGATTCGAATTTCAAGGGGAAGGATAACTAAACCACGTCACGGAATCACCTTTACTGAGTGCGAGTACTACAAGTAACTCAGAATCCGAAGAAGATCCAGAGTTGGCTGGAGACATTTTATGTCTGTCGCACAGCTAAGTTAGCCACTAACGAAGAAAAATGCGTGTGTGAGAAAATTTGCGTAACGCAGAAGAAGATTAAATTAGAAGAACGAATGGACGATCCCCTCTTTTCCAATATTGATGCTAACTAAGAGCTTCGGGTCTGGAGTTGGTGTTATAGCTGTATCGGCGGCTCGAAAATTAATCGCGTTTCGTAACTATCGTCTTGACACGCCTTAAAGATAGGCACAATGCAACACTTAGGTCGGTGTCGTCACATTCTCGGTAGAATCGCTAAAAAAGCATGGCAAATTGTAACTGGTACCTATCGGTCTGGCTAATAAAGGTTGGAAAGGGACCAAGAACCCTAGACCTGAGAGTGTATCCCCGTAAGGGTGCGTGTGTACAACACCTCTCGCGTGGCCTCACTGCCTCCCTATTTGTGGAAGTTTTACGCAGTCTGACCGTGAGATCAGCAACCGGACGCATGCACGTTCCTAACGTCACGTGGCCCAACAGCTTGGTGTCATAGTGACGTCCCAAAACACAAAACCTTGAGTTTTAACAGGCGCCCGCTTCGGGACCTAAAAAGTGGCTATCGCGGATAAGTCTCCCCGGAACAAAAAGGACAACCGGATCGGATCAAACGATCGAAAAGGATCGGATCAAACCAGAAGATGAGTTTCGCTCTCGCCCTTGTTGCTGGTAGTTACCTATGAATTGTGGTAGCAAAAAGGTTTACGGTAAGTCACCTGGCATTACAATGTCAGGCCCACCCCTTCTCGAAATGAGAGGCTCATGCGCCCGCAGTAGATGGACAAGAAGGACGAACACGGTTACATGAAGTTGCTAGTGCTCCAAACGACCGACGGAGATAATGTGGTGGACGGAGATAGTGTTTAAAATATATGAATATAATGGCTTAAGATAGAGACCCTTCGACTGCTGACAATCAGAGTGAGGTATCCCATGCTGGACATCGTCGTGAAGAATTGGATCACGAGAGATCACCCGAACACCGTGTAGATCCTTCTGCTCCTTCGAGCAACACGTCTGTTGTCCGTATTGAGGATGTTACGAATGGAGTGGGTTCGGGTAACGTTGTCATTTATGAGCGCGCGCCCCGACGAAACGCTCTGGATTTCCAAGCGAATGCCCCTATTTATGGTGAAATCTCTATAGACCGTCACCCGTAAATCTGGATTTTACAAATATGCTTTCGGCTAGGGGTTACATGCCCCTGGCTAATATTATTAACGAACCTCCAATGGTCCCAGATACGGAAATCGAAATTGACGGACCAACGAAGAATCCCACCGCTGTCACCAGATGAAACAACTAATATTAGAATTTCGTGTTAATATCACTTTTTATTAGTTTAATCCCCTACTTCCGCACACTAAGACCGTCACCAGCTAAGAGAAAGAACGATTCTTCTTCCACGCGTGACAGTGGACGTGACTGAAAGTTAAAGTCACATTAAGTGGTTCCCGCAATTTGCATCCACGGCACTAAGGTGTACACCGTCGTCGGATTTGAGGATTCCCCCGCATCGCGTATCGCTCCTACGACAGCAAAAGATGGAAGAAGGAACAAATGCATCCTCCACGGACACTTTGGCGTCCAATATGATGAGTTTGGCGCAAGGAATGCAGCACATGTACGAGACAATATCAAATTTGCAGGAGACATTTTCGCAAATGACCACCAACAACCGCATTCAACATGCTGAGTACGCTGCAGATCCCTTCCGTATTCATGATTTGATTAAAAGCCTTTCGGCGTATACTGGCAACAAAAATCAGTTGATGAACTGGCTTACAACGGCGGAAAAGAGGCTGAAATGTTTCGAGACGCAAGGCGTTCCCGCAGATTTAATGGTAATGTATACCAGTGCGGTTATAGACAAGATCCAGGGGAAACTGAGGGATTTGTTATGTGTTAGTGGAAGTGTAGAGAATGAGACGGTGTCCTGTTTTGACGAAGTGAAAAAAATATTGTTACGAGACTTAACAGAGAAACACGATTTGCAAGACGTTGCAATATTAAAATTTGGAATAACAAAATGAACGGCAATTTAGAAAAATATTACCACGAAACGAAGGAAATGGTGAACATTATAAAAAACGTGTCAAAGCAAGATAGTGTATACGGTAGAAGCTGGGAGGCAGTAGAGAAGTTCATCGACAGCTATACTTTAGCTGCCTTTTTAAATGGCCTCGATAAAGAACATCTGAGTTAGGCACAATCACTAAATGCGAAGAGTATAGATGAAGCATACACAATGCTTGTAAAGTGTAATCCTGCTCGCAAAACGTTTTCGCAAAGGACTTCTTCAAGAACGAGAGGGATAGGAAGAAACAATTAGAAATTATTTGTTTAATTTCTATTGTAGGAGCCACGAATACGAACCTAAACAGTACGGCATTGCGTAAATTAGTTGGCAGTCACGTTAGGACTATTAAGGGAGAAATCGTTCAAATTGCCGATGCCCCGGAACAATTTATGAGGATATTTCAAGAGATGATTAAGATTCCATCTGACCCCTGTCACATGGCCTCTGTCTGCACAAAAGCACTAAAACAACACTTTTGCGTTGACATCAATCCATCAAACCTGGTAGATTGGAATGCTCTTGTGAAGAAAACCATGTCTGAAAGGCCATCAACATCAAGGAGCAAGCAATCATTGACTATATCGGACAACACGAGGAAGACAGACTATTTCCAAGAGAGGAGATAACTAACGATAATGAACCTAACACTGAAGAGGAGATAGCTGAGTTTCTAGCTCAACAAGCCATCGTCATTCCGAAGAGTAATCCTCCTACAGCTCAAAGGAAGAAAAAACAGGAAACATCTACAATTTCTAAACTCCCACCTCCGGTATTAATTGCAAACAAGGAACCAGTTGAGATACACACCATTGATCATGAATTAACTCCTGTCAATTCGCCTTCAAACAAATCTAGATCCTAAGGTGATAGCTATGAATGATGCTATTATGTTATTAGCTTCCAAGAGTTCTCCGACATCGACTCTAGACTTACTGAATCCTTATAGGTGAAACAACTATTCTACCAATTAAAAACTATTTATTATTTGATTTATAACGGTTAACTTTATTCGTTTAGTCAGTAAGCGGCATAGGTTAAGATAAGAATAAAAAGGCAGTCGTATTCCAACCAGCAGAGAGGAGTATCGTCCATAACTGGCGCAGCCTAAGAGAACTTACGCGTGACAGTGGACGTGACTGAAAGTTAAAGTCACATTAAGTGGTTCCCGCAATTTGCATCCACGGCACTAAGGTGTACACCGTCGTCGGATTTGAGGATTCCCCCGCATCGCGTATCGCTCCTACGACAGCAAAAGATGGAAGAAGGAACAAATGCATCCTCCACGGACACTTTGGCGTCCAATATGATGAGTTTGGCGCAAGGAATGCAGCACATGTACGAGACAATATCAAATTTGCAGGAGACATTTTCGCAAATGACCACCAACAACCGCATTCAACATGCTGAGTACGCTGCAGATCCCTTCCGTATTCATGATTTGATTAAAAGCCTTTCGGCGTATACTGGCAACAAAAATCAGTTGATGAACTGGCTAACAACGGCGGAAAAGAGGCTGAAATTTTTCGAGACGCAAGGCGTTCCCGCAGATTTAATGGTAATGTATACCAGTGCGGTTATAGACAAGATCCAGGGGAAACTGAGGGATTTGTTATGTGTTAGTGGAAGTGTAGAGAATGAGACGGTGTCCTGTTTTGACGAAGTGAAAAAAATATTGTTACGAGACTTAACAGAGAAACACGATTT
>KZ062319.1:22485-61708 GCA_002091835.1 Anopheles maculatus
CCCCGTCGAAAACTGAAGAAGCATTGGGCCTGAACTTCCTTACCGCTCAGGGCCCCAAAACGGTTTGATCCGCCACTGGTTGGGGCACGTGATGAGGATGACGGACTCATGCCCTGCCCGGAAGGTGCTCGTCAGCGACCCGTTCGGCACGAGGCGTAGAGGAGCATTGCGAGCTCGTTGGCTGGATCAAGTGGAGTCAGACCTAAGGAATATCGAATGCAGCCGGGAGTGGAGGAGTGCAGCCATGGACCGAGTGTCCTGGAAACGGATTGGACACCAGGCCATGTCTGTTAGACGTGCTCCCTGAGAGCAGGCCACGAAAGAAGAAGGAGAAGAATTACCGCAGCCTTCAGACATTGCTTCGATCCAAGAATCAGATTTTCCATCTAGATGGTGATGACTGTATTCGTCATCTTTATCTGAGATAAAACCATGTGGCAATCGCTCAGAATAATTGGCTGACGGATTAAAATTATCTTCGTACAGGTAAGCGAGTCGTAGAAATAGAAGCAAACAGAAGTTTTCGAAAGAATCCTCGGAATGATAAACCCTACTCAACCAGAAAGAAGATCAAGAGATCGTCAAGGTCCTGTGAGTGCTGATTACATACGTACTTTTACATACTAACGTGAGCCACAGGTAAGGTCCCACCTATTTGCCAAAAGGCTGCTAAGGTAGAGTTGGGAACATGTTACAGCATGTTTTCAGATGTATTATTAAAACCACATTGAATACATGGACTTGTTTTGAGTAGTGTTATCAGGAGTATAATTAAGTTCGATTCCGATATCAGATGATGCCATGGTTTAAATTTTGCTTTGTTCAACTAACTTTTCTTCCAACTAAATTTGCTCATAAAATGATTACTTGTGACTCAAATGAAAAAAATATTTGCTGGCAGTTCTACTTCATTACATCAATATGACGAGAAAAGTGGCAGCCGAAACTCATCAAATTTTAGCTGAAGTTTATAGTAACAATGCGTTGGTCAATTTCAATTGACCAATCAATTTCTCTACCCGATGACAGATACTAGCAAACACACTATTTCCTGTTCTAGATTTGAGTGAATGGATTCTATTCTATTTAATATGTACTGTACCCATCGCTACTACTACGCATGATTGTAACCCTTAAAGAAGATATATATGAATCAAGTCATACAGAAAAAATATTAAACAAACTAAACAATTAACTTTGGGACTCCCTGTATCAGCGATCGATAGTTCTACAAGTCTCATAAAAGAAGAACCATTAGATGTCTTTGACTTTGAAGTTTTAGTTCTCAAGCAGACATGGTACAAATATTACTTGAGTCTTTCCAGCCCTCAAAGGAATGTTGTAAAAGACGACTTGAGAGAATTTTTAAGTAGGTTTTCCAGTAAGCTTTTATGTTACTTTCACTCACTTTGACTGCTCGTGAGAAATGTACAGTGTGTATTTGCAAATTACTATGCAGAGTTGTATCATGCAACAACTCGAGCAGAAAACTAAAAAAATAGTGCCCGTTAGTTAAAAAAAAAGCCCGTTAAAAAATAGTAATTCGCCCATTTAATGATCACAGTAATAATCCTGTCGCAATATAGCAAACATATATAAATTCGGAAGTCAAAGCAGAAGAGATACGATAGTTGGGGCAACGTGATGAGCTTGTCGGACTCATACTCAACCAGGAAAGATCTCTTCTTCGAGCTCTAGTACCGAATTGAAATGTGGAAAAGCATTGATGATTTGGTCATGTCTACTACATTTGCTCAATAGAGTAGGCCAAAAAGAAGAGGACGAAGTAAGTATTCTTCGCAATATAGCAAACATTGACAATACGGCCTACGGCCGTCATATTATAAATTAAATAAATAAATAAATAATATAGCAAACAAATGTGAAGAAACGGTGGGCGGAGTAGGTGGCCGCCTAGGGTCCCACCATTTGGAGGGCCCCGAAAAATGAAGGCCTTAGTAATCAGATGAATTCTTGGGGCCCCGACTTCCTTGCCGCCTAGGGCCCCGAAGGGGCATGATCCGCCTCTGCTGCGGCCAAAATCATCCGACACTATCACCTCTTTATAAAATCTTAGACCAATAGGCTACGGTCTACAAAGGGACATGATTCAATTGAACCTTGCGTTAAATCTGAACTGCAACAGACTATACCATCTGCAATTATGGCTTAGACCAGTTGACAGCAGATCCCACATTTGCATGACTTTAGAGCATGACCTGAGCCCCTTTTTTGTAACATACCTGTTTGAATTATGAACAAAACTAATCTACACAACACTCACCAAGTTGTGAGCAGGCGAACACAACATACCAACAAGATTAGTGTGATTGATCCCTCTATTAGTGAAAGTCAAAATCGCACATGCCAAGGAAAGTTCTCTCAGGCTCACATCATCAAGAAACACTTTTTTGCGTACAATGACAGCGATCTCTAGAGGCCTTCATTTTCTCATCTCACTGAATTGGTTTCACTAGTAGCTTGGATATTTAGTCCTGAGTTTTTGGGACCAGTACGGATAAGAATCGCCGTACCAAAGACCATACGCAGCTACTACTGGGCCATCAGATCATCCCAAATACGACAGCTAAGTTGAAGTTGTGTTTAATGCCATTTGTTTTAATGCAATGAAAAGGGGTGTTGAGCTGTGGAGGCATTACGTTACGTTACAGTATTGGGAGCGGAAGTTCAAACTCTCAATTTTAGTGTTACGCAAGCTATGGTCGCACCCTGAGAGTGTGCTTCGGTGCAGTTTTATACATTTCGCTTTGCTGTTGCTGATTTTAACCAGTTTTGGAACATAAATTTGATTACGAGCGCACTGTTGCTTAGCGTTACCGTGCACAGTTTCCGCTACAGTCTGGGTTTTTTTTCTTCTGTTTGGTACTTTATTTGTCATTTCCAGCGGTTAGCTAACGCGTCAAAATTGGTTTCGAGGTTCTATCTTAATTTTATTAGCAAATGGGCGCGACCCGGGCGGATGTTGCATTTAATTCGTTTTTCGTTTCCCCATTTCTCAATTTCCTGGTGGTGTGGTGGTGTTTTGACGGTGTGATGAAGTTTGGTCCCGCACGATTTACGACGGGACGAGATGAACATAGGGAAACGGGCAACACACGTGGAAGCCAGGCAAGATTTTTATGGAATATCACATTTTCGAGCACGAACGCGCCGCAATATTATTGCTCGCTGCACTTATTATCACCTACTCATACCTCTTCGGCTCGTTTCCCTCACAAGCACACACACACACACATGGGGTGAAATATGGCGCAGGTTGTGATGGTCGTAAAAGGATACACCTTCCACCTGACGCAACAGTCCCAAAAATCGTCGAATCGTTTGCCGTACCGAATGTGGTTTACGAGTTAGCCACCACGATGCAACCTTATGCTGTGGACGCTTTCGTTCGGAACACCAAACCCCACCCCCCCCCGCCCAGAAAAAACATCGTCAAGCTCGTTTCGATCGGTTCCGGGCTCCCGAGGGGCCGGTTGGGTTTGATTTCGTCCACAAACCAGGCGCTACTTGCATGCCGTGATGACATATCCATTCGCTAGGCATGTTACGCTTAGGGGCTGTGCTATTTGCTTCCTTATCCCTTGGACAGCGTCATCCACATCCTTCTATTCTTCGCCGAGCTGTGTGTGTGTGTTTTCTTTTTACGATTCCAACATTCCGTGCTTCGAAAAGTAATAACGCATTCGGGTTTTGCGGAAAAGGAAATAAATAAACAAAAACACACACACACACGCGGGCGTCCTTCCAATCGTGGTGCGGAAAAGCGTGAAAAATGCGTGGCCACTGTTGACGAGTCTTTTTTTTCTGCTCACCCGGCGCGGAATGATGTCTTACTTAGCACCAGGAGCTGTCAGAAATATTTTTACCAACTCACGAACATGCCATAAAAACAAGAGCATGTGGTGGGGGAAATGGAGGGAAAGGGGAGAGGGGAGAGGTGGGAAAAGGTTCCTATCAATATGTTCAAATGGTGTGGAAGTGGTGATTAAAAGTGCACCCGTTGGAGACAACCCAGTACACACACATACCAACGATTCTAGCTCACCCCATCAGCTGAGACTTCCTTCTTTCTTGCTTTTTTGGGCTTGATTGGGTGTTTATTAGTGCCCAGTTTTCCGACACGCGATCTCTCTCGCCTGTTCGCCGTGGCGCCTAAAGTGTGACCGGATGGTCAGCAAATATTACACAAACACGCACACACGCACGTTTTGTGGGGTTCAAAAAGGAGAAACATGCTGCCATAATCCTTCGCTGGCCTGGTTTTTGTTGTTTTATAACTCCTCAAAACGATCGTCTTGAGTGGCGGGAGGGTGGGGGACGGGGTGCTAGTAATACGGGGGGAGGAGCAGCAGTTCACCTTCCTACACGAGCAGCGAAGCATTCAGGAAATGTAATCAAAATAATGTGTGAAGAAAAATAAATATTATTTTCCATTTCGTGTGTGCTTTTTTTCTTTTGGTGGCCCCTGAACGCCGGCAACTTGCAACGCATACTGGTTGGTGTTGACCATCACTACTATGGGCGCGTTAGAGCAAACGTGGATAAAAATTTATTTTTTCGGAATGTATTTTTTTTGGAAAATAAGTCTATTTTTCTCATAAAAAAGGACTATCTAACAATGTTTTTTCTTTAATTTCTTGTGTCCTTTTTCTTTGACTTATTACTTACGAGAGAAGCCAGCGATGTCTTATTTTTTTAACTATATTTAACCATAATTGAAGAACCAATCCGGCGCCGACAAGATAATGGTGAACTGTATTAACAACTGCCGCCACAATTAACTTTTCTACCGAAATTCATGTCCAGCTTAAAATAATTAGAGGTTTTACAGTCGTTGTCGTCAAATTTTGGCCCTAAGTCACCTATTTTTGTTTCGTAGTAACCAATCGTAGAAAATTGTTGACTTCCAGTCAAAAATTGGTGCGCTCTGTCAAAAGTGAGTGCCTTTGAGTCAAACATTGATGCGCACTGTCAAAAATTGGTGACTTAGAGTCAAAATTTGGTTAATTAATTAAGCAATAAGTGCTTGATGTTTAGCAAATCATTTTTTTTTCAAGATTGAATTTTATTTACAGATGTATTAATAAGTGAAACGGTTCAGTGAATTTTTGCAATGAAGATGGATGAAATTTAAGGTTTGAGAAGAATTTAAGCATACATTTAATAAAGAATGTAGTTGAAAAATATATGTGCGTGCTAGTTCCACTCGGATTATGAGGTGATATGAGGTGTACTGTTTAACAAGAAATGGTGGTATTTCATGAAGTTTTAGAGTTGTCCGATCATCGTTACCATGAGATGAGGTTTAAACGGATCTAAAAATGGGTGTCAAACAAGATAACATAAGGCAACGGAGACTGTATTTGTTAATGTGTGTTTAAAAGTATGTAATGTCAATCTACAGTGACTATTGGTCTATTGCAATCTGGATGAGTGACTATTGGTCTAAAGAGCAAATGAAGAGTCAATAAATTCATGGCAGAAAAACACTCCATGAGATTGCATTGTAGAAGAAACAGAAAGTATGTCTTAAATGAGAAAAATACTCATTTTTATTTCTTCACTCAACACACTCTGTTTTTTGTCTGCAGTTTGTTTAGAGAAAGTGGATAGTAATATCAAAATACTATCGCCATGTAGAAGCTTACTTTCTCTGGTGATGTAGCAGTTTGAAGTATTTGAAAACATCGGCATATTTTTAATCTGTGTTTACACATTTGCGTGTAATTTTTTCAAAATTTAAACCTTAAAACGAATAGTAAAAAAAAAGTTTACAAAAAATATTTAACAAGCTTTTAGGTTAAATTTTAAGCAGATTACTAAAATCGTGGTTTTCTTTTCTAGTTTTATGAGTTCGATACAATATTTTGAATTTTCTACTTTTAACCCATTATTTACCCATTGTGTATTCCACGACACTTTCTGAATGTGTCGAATGCGTTAGTACATATCGACGCCTTTTGGGGAAGAAGAATGAGAGAGACGAAGAAGAAAAACATAGCGTAACGATTGCCCGCCCGGGTGTTGATGTATGGATGTTTGGATTTTGATTATGTCTCGATCCATAAACGGTCGTAAAAGATGCATTAATTTAATCCTTAATTATTTGTTTGACACATTAAGACGTCGCGCCCCGGATGCGTGGAAGTGTCTGTACCCTAGCCCAAGGGTTTGCCCTCGCTGGTTTGATTTAGATCGCGCCGATTGTGGACGTTCGGCGATCACACGGCAGATGCCTGTTTCTGGACCTAATCCGTGAATTACGAGCTTTCGGGCGTACGAGCCAGCCACACAGTAGTCACACAAGCACACATACACACATGTTCGCGTTATCGTGATGGGCAGTAAATTGCTACGCGTCAGGATTCGGTCGACTAGCAAACATTGTAATCGTGTTTCGGGGAGGTTTTCGAACAATTCGCGACCTAGCACCGGCCTGCCGCTACAATGTCGCCTGGAAGGTAGGCTATGAGCATCGCACCGTTCCGGTTAGCAGCTGTACTTAACGCCATTAGCTCGAGTACCGCGGTAGAAAGGAATTGTTTTCATCCGCCACAAAGTACCGTCGCATCGTGCCATCACGAGCGTGAAATGGCATTGGAAGACTCCCGAGGCACAAGGTCGCTTCTAATTGGTGCTTTATGAACGTCGCCCGACCAGGACACGGCAATCCGTGTGCTTTGTATCGCACCGCTGAACTGTCAATCAGGCTTGGGGCTTGGGCATCGAGCGTGACCGGGCCTGGTGCAGGAGGACAGCCTCATCCAAAACAAAACGCCTAAACCGATCGAATCGATGTCAGCCCGATCGGGACGAAACAATGGGCGATTGTGGTACGGCGTGGCACGTGGCCCGATTTTCCCCCGCCGAGGTCGGTAACGCTGCGAAACGCACCGCACCATCGCTGGACAATGGGTTTGGCACGAACGGCAGTCCTTCGCCCACGCGTCCAGCTCGGTGCCGGTGGAAATGATCAGCCGCCCGGATGCGGCAGGATGTGTGTGACCCACCTGAAGCATGTTCGAAATCGATGGCGTTTTCATTAGCGTAAATTTACTAAAATAAATACGACAGCAGCTCGGGCACGTGTGCCCGTGTGTTTCGCGGTCCCCACCCGCCGGAATGTAGGCAATGGGCCGGTGCACGCGGAAAAGTGGTTTATTGTGGCGTCGTTCGGCATGAGCGGAAAAGCGTTTTTGAGCACGGCACGAACCCCCTGGGTTGGAAATAATAGCAAACAAATAAAACTTCAACCCTTGTCCCTCGTTGCCCCCGTCGCAACCTTACCTTACTGTCAAACAATGGGAAAAACGTCACCTTCATTTCACCCTACTACAATCTCTCGTTCTCTCTCTCCCTCGCACCCATCAAAACCATGCTTAATGGAGTGATCTGGCTGCCGATTGCCATCACCGTTGATGAGTTTTTGATTGAAGTCCTTCTGTGACGATTTGCATTGCCTCTGTCCCGTCTCACCCGTCTCACTCCCGCACACCCGTACCATCCATTTGCATGGCATATTGATGGGACGAACAACGGAACAAAAATAGTAAAGCACACGGAAAAGCGGCCAACGCGACGGATCCAACGGATCCAACAAGTCGACCATTTTTTAATTACGAATTCCCCGGCGGATTTGTAGTATTGCGCCGCAAAAAAAAAACAGCAACAGATAATGAAGCTTTGTGATGTGCTACGGTTAGGTGCGCTGAAAAGTGTTTAGTTTTGAGTTTGCTTCTAAATTCTTAAAACTAGAATTTTTGCTTTCGTTTGTTTGTGCTTTAATGATTCTCAACTCAATGCACCGATAAGCTCATCTAAAGCTACTAAGAAAATCTAACCCCCTATGCTACTAATTATGTGTCGAGCACATTGCCTACTAACAGGCGCAAATCGTTCAGAAGTCTTTTTACTGCACCTAACCGCTAGGGCAGCGCACACAACAAGAAAAGAAAACCCCAAGATGGGGAACGGGTTGGTTTTTCAACAGTAGGGAAAAGATTTTCCGCGAGTTTTACTTCCGCTTTACCCCCTTAAGCTTACCGCGCTTTTGCGTGCATCGGAAACGCTTTGATCTTTACGCTGATTTGCTGCTTTCCCCGATGTTCTTTTGGTCGGTTTTCCTTTTGCTGGGTTGCGTATGGATGCGTGCAATAAGAGTACTTTTTTCTACCGAAATCAAGCTACTGAAACCTGCGGCTGCATGATAATAAAATACAGTGGTTGTCAAAATAAAGAGCGCACCCCTTCATATTTTAAATTTTTGCTATTAATTTGCGAACAACGAAGCAAAAACATTGTAACTTTTTTTAAATCTTACTCTTTACATGCTCTAACAGATTCACTACTCATTCGTTATAATAAGCAACTTTTAACATTTACCAAAAATAGTTCTTTTTAATTATTCTGGAAAATTCGTATCAAAATACAGTGCCCACCTTATTTTAGCTCAGAAAATATAGTAATTTTGCAAATACAATAACTAACTAATAATTTATATGGCCTCCCTTAGCCATTAGAACCTGCTGTAAGCGCTTCGGCATACTTTCTACTAAATTTTTTAAATGTTTTTGGTCGAAGTTTTCCCACTCGTTTTCAATGGCTCTAAAATAGGTTTCTTTATTTTGCACATTAGTTTTATCAATCCTCGCATCGAGAAATGCCCACAAATTCTCGTGGTTGAGGTCTGGGCTTTGGGGAGGCCATTCTAATGGTTTAATCCTACAAGAAGGCCTTTGTTTGCAGTGTGTTTTGGGTCATTATCCTACTGGAAGATGAACTTCTCATCAAGGCCCGTCTTGATGAGAGACACTTCCAGATATTCTTGCAGATTGCTGATGTAGGAATCAGAAGTCATTATCCCGTCGATTTTGACTAAACTTCCTACTCCTGTCCACGAAAAACACCCCCACACCATCACGTTGCCTCCTCCATGCTTTACCGTTGCTTGTATGTTGCGGTCTTGCAGCTCCTCACCCGCTCTGCACCACACACGGTCCCGACGTTTGCGATTGAACAGTTCGAATTTGGATTCATCTGTCCAAAGAACTGTTTTCCAAAGCTCTATTGGCTTATTCACATATTCCTTTTCCGCATTTTAGCCTTTTGGCTTTATTTACTTTGCTTATAAAGGGACGTTTCCTTGCAAGTTTGTTGTTGAATCCATAGGCTTTGATTCGGCGACGATAGTAATGGCAGAAATAGTGAGCCGAAGGGTTTCCTGAATTTCGCGGACTTTCACCTTTGGATTTTTTTTCACCTCTCGCACAATTCTGGTGTCCGTTTTAGAATCCGTGTTGGGTTTCCTGCCTCTGCCTGGTCGTTCCACCACTGATCCGAACGTTTTATGCTTGTGAAGAATTCCCAAGGCTGCTTTACTGATGTTATACTGTTTTTGCAACAGTCCGGTGTGAAATCTGATTCTAAATATCGCAAACTACTAACTTTCTTATACTTTAAGGTATTTGCTTCGAATTTTCAATTGTAACCACCAACCGCCTGTGTAGTGATTTACTTAGTTTTTTTTTATATAAAAAAACATGTGCTAATGCATTCAGTAAACATGTCAAACTCATGTCAACACGTCTACACTAGAGACGTGAAAACTCACTCTTTTCAGTGATTTAAATCAGAGTAAAAGAGTAACTATAACGATTTAAATCCTTAACTCACTCTTTAAAGATTCATTAAAAATTAATTGTCTATAAAAAATTTAATATCCTGTCTATAATTACTCTCTATGCCGACTTCTAACTCACTCTTTTCGGTTTATACTCACTCACTCTTTTCATATTATAATTACTCTTTTCGATTTTTACTTACTCTTTTCGAATTAGAAACGAGTAATTATAATATGAAAAGAGTGAGTTAAAACCGAAAAGAGTAATTATAATATGAAAAGAGTGAGTGAGTGAGTATAAACCGAAAAGAGTGAGTTAGAAGTTGGCACAGAGAGTGAGTAAGTAAGTATAAAGAGTGAGTTAGTATAAAGAGTGACTCTTTTTACTGATTTGAAACCATACTTTCACTTGCGGTATTTAACTCACTCATTCACTCTTACTCAGTGTACACATCTTTAGACTATACAAAAATGAAAATTTTTATAGCATCAAAACGATAGGTTAATGGTCGACTTTGGACAGTGGGCACTTTATTTTGAAACAAATTTGTATGCACAATTAAATGGAAATACTTGTAGTGAGTGTAACAACAAAATATTTTTATACTTTTGTTTTGCGAATCTGTTAGAACATATAAACAGCATGATATAAAAAAATCCAGCATTTTAGCTTCGTTCCTCACTAAAAACATATAAAAAATGTGAAAAATGAAGGGGTGGGCACTTTATTTTGAAACCCACTGTATCTCTCTGTTTAGGATGAACGGTTCGAGCAAAATTGCGTCCCGTGTGTGACAACCGTTTGCAGAAAGTGGAATGGAAAATGGGAAGGTAATCTGTGTCTAAATACCTTCGATTCCTCAATATTCCTTGAGGAAAACCGCCGCCGGTGACTAATAAAAAAAACCCAATCTGAGATGCAGCGAGCTGCAATGGCACCGCGCAGATGAAGATGAAATCGTGCAAGTCAAGGCTTAATGCTGCTGCAGCGCTGCCGTCACTTTGATCTGTACTTTGCTTTCCGGTTTTGCGACTCCGCGTGAGCGTACTTCGATCGAACGCGGTTCAACAGGAACCACATGCACATTAATGATGGAGATGAAATGGAAGTAGCGAAAAACAAATCACCAATGGCAAAAAAAAACCCTTGTGAAGGACGTACGGGACGATGGAAAACGCCAGAATCCGCTTTTTAAATCCGTTTCCCGTTTTTTTACCCGTGTTGGGTTGAGGACCGAGAGCGAATGGTGTGAGGGAGGTGAACGGGGTGGGTTTATTGTTTATTTTCCATGCTTTGATGCTTTTACCAGATTGACTGGCCGGGTCGTTTGCGTCTTCCGTTGTTTCGTTTTGGCTCTTCCGGAACCGGGGCGGTGATTTCGCGTTTCTTCCTGCGCAACCCAGCATCAAAGACGCTTTTGTAACAATAATTATAAATAAAGGAAGAATCCGCGAAACAAAAAAAAAAACTGCGAAGCGGATGACGGTTTTTCGTATTTTTTTTTTTGTCGGTTTTGCTTTACTTTTTCGATTCGATCTGATGGGGGGGTGGGGGGTTTGGGAAAATGAAAAACCGGGTGGACTGGATGACTGGTTCTTTGTTTCGTTTGCTTGTTTGTTTTCGGTTGTGGGTTAATAGATGAAGAAAATGGTGCCGAATGGTTTGATTTGATTATTTTAACGGCACAAATGGAAATAGTCAAAAAAAGATGGATTTCTAATACCAAACGAATCAGTCGACACGTTAGTCGCACGTTAGGAAATTCAATTTATTGCTCTCCTCTCTGTTTAAAATCGGTCTCCAAGATGCGTTTCTCAACTCCCGCACAATGTTCTGGTCCGGTCAGCGCCTATTAAGCCGGTTAACAAATAGCTTACCCGTGCTGGTCAGAGACCTGGACCTGTGAGAGCAAATCCAATTTCCGGCGAGCAGAGCACACAGCCGTCAAGACCCTTTCTTGTGTCCCGTACACGAAGGACTCCGGTCCGGCAACAAATTACAAATCAAACAATCCATTATCGCCGGCACGACACGTATCGAGGAGGCTTTTCGGTCGGTTTGGGGTTTTTGATTTTGCCAAAAATCCGGAAGCTGACCATTAAGACCAAATTTGTCACGTTTTTCACGCCCGACATGGATGGCCAGTTGTTGCAGGGGTTTTACCTGGATAGCATGAGCCATTTTGCGGGCAAACCAATCCTCGTGAGAACGGCCGTCCATTGGGCTTTGCTGTTGTTTTGGTTTGGTGTTGGTCGGTGGTGGTACGTGAGGGTGTTTCGGTCGATTTCGCCAATTTGGGACGTTGTGTTTGCATTGTATTGTCGGGAGGAGATTGTTGAGCAGTGTTGCTGAAGTGTTTATTGACGATGGGATTGTTACCAAGAAGGGAACTGTACAATACGGTGCAGGAGTGTGATAGAGTCCTCTGGGAACAGTCTTAAGAGGTCCTCGTGCTGTTTAATCTTCTCTAGCTCTTTTGTAGATATCAAACTGTACCAATTCCAGTATCCCAGATTTATCTACGATGATCGAAAATCACGGATCTTTATCACTGTGATATATGCAAGATACTGAGATGGTGTAAAACCGAAAAGGGCCAGGAAATTAACAAGAGTTTTTCATACATTCTTCATAGTCTGATGCTATGGTAAAGGTTACTCATAAAATTATGTATCTACATTTCGGGTGTTAACTTCAAGCAATGACAGATTTTTGGAAGTAGTAGCCCGGTGGTAGATGTGACAGCAGGGCCGGTCTCCACACGGCAGGACCGGGATTGACTATCCAACTATGCGGTAACAATAAGTCTAGTAAGCCAAAAATGGCTGGCATGACGGAAGAGGTCGTTAGACTAAGAAAGAAGAAGAAGAAGAAAACATAATCCTTCTTGAATTATTATTCTCGATTCTTTCAATCATCCCACACTAAATTGACTCAAAGTCTCTATAATTAAAAAAAAAAATCCCACACTAAATTCGTTCTTCATAGATACTACATTAGAATCTAGTTTTAGATCGTTATTATTCGTCAAATGTTACAGTGAGTCAGATATTTTCATCATGTACGGACATATGAGACGCTTAGTCTTTGGACGTTATCGTGTATGTCAATTAAGTTGTTTCTAGATAACCTGTCATTCTGGATATTTTGTTTCATTTCTATTAGGAGTTGGAGATAAAAGCGCGTACGCAGAATGCAGCATCGTCATAGTTTTTACACGATTCTCATATAGTTTTCAAAGCTGTTTTGACGTCTGGGACACTGATGAGGTAATTATCAATGACAAATGTTTATCAACTATTGTGGGGAGAATGCTTTTAGATCGAAATAGATGTTTGTTTTGAACAAATTGAGTGCAGGTCGGTGAACAGCGATAAGCAGGTCGGTAGACATGTAGCGCCGAAAGTCATGACTTGCTCGACACAAATTTGAGGCACATCGTGACGTGATGCTCGATCGATGTGAGTCTTGATGCTACTTTTGATGATAAATTTCCTTTGCATTACTAGAACTCATATTACTGAAAAACGATCCGACTCAGACTTTCAAGAAACGCCGTGATTTCTCAATATTAATATGTCAAATACTAAGCGGGACTTGAATTTGGCCTTGTTATAGACGGAGATGTGGAGAATATACTTTATCCTTCCATCAAGTTGCAGAAATTCATATGACATAAATTCATAATTCATATATACTAATATGCCTTCCCTAGATAAAAAGCTAGTTCTTGATTAAATTCGTGGTTCTATTTCGTGAACTTCTCCAGATTCTGATTCTAAATTAGCCAGTATTGATGTGTTTTGAATTATCTCAAGAGCTTATTTTTTATTTTATTTATTTTCCATTATGACGGCTGGAATATCTCAAGAGCTGTTTTGAAAAAAAAACTTTTACTTTTGTTACTTTTTACACATAACTTTTCAGTGCAAAAATGCAATGTTGTTAATAACGTTGAAAGGTTTGCTTTGTTTTGGTTGCATAAAATCCCTCAAAACAATACATCCCAGACGAGCTCTATGAGTGACAGGCCTATGCAGAAACTGCACTCGATGCACAATTCCTTGCGTAAAGAAAAAATGTGCTAAGTCTAGTAGAACCTGAGTCAGTGTTATCCTGGAGATCGGATACTCGCAGATATTTAACTTAGCGATACAAGTTATTTCTGTTGTCATTTTGAGTGGGCATACAAGACTCGTCACTGTATACAAAGGTTTGCGAAATGTCAAATAATTGCCTGTTCGTTGCTTGAATTTGTATCAAAATTGATTGGCTAGACGGAATCGATAATTAAACTGGCTGAAGCACCTACATCTATGAATCTTAGCCTTGGTAGTGCTGTTCTCTTATATGAAGGATGGTGTTTTGCTTTCTTCCATATCCTTTGTGATTGTCGTACATGCAGCAAATAGTAATTGTTAAGATTCTATATCTATATTTTTGTATATCGGGAATCCAGGCCCCCAACAGTTGCAAATCGTCTCTGCAACAAAAACAGAGCTATTCATTAGCTACACGGGGCTGAATTCCGATGGTAACAGAGGGTCTAGCGAGCCCTCTGTGACTTACTTGAATGTCAGCAAACGAGATTGAAGTGTAGAAGGGTCGAGATCGGAGGTTGTGGGCCGAGATGGATTCTGAAGCGCTTGTAAGAGCTTGTATTTAAGAGGAGCAGATGCATGGGGTTGGGTTAGCCTGGTTTGCGTTGAACCTACGCTGAAAGATCACACTATCGTGCCGGTTTGTACCAAGGCCACCTAGGTACCCCGGGAATCGAGCCGACGGGGAAGGCAACAGCAGATGGGCGCGGACCGACAAGAAGTCTGTTGTCGACTGATTGGAGGTCTGCGCATCGTAAGTCTACTACGCCTGTCGATACTAACCATACCGACACAGCGCGGCGCCTAGACATTGGTTTTGTCTATACCCTCTTACTGAAGTCAAACCTACTCCGGTAGTCCAGTAAGGGGGCGAAGGCACGAGAAGGTTTTACTCCGTGCGAATCGGACAGTACTCAGGGCATGGTGCCTCTAGCGTCGGCGAGTAATACTGGGTCTCTATTAAAATTTCTTCCTCGGTAACAAAAAAAAAACTATGGAAATGGCTTCTGCTGAGAATATGGGAATATTATCAGGAAGCTTTATGCAACAGTTTGATTGGAGGATAAGTCCTTTGTAGTAATAAGTGTATTTACGATTTTGTGACAGTAATCTAACGCGTTAATCTACAGTTTTGATTAAAATAATTTTGCAAACAGTAGCTACATGCAATTTTTAGCATACAAAACAGATGCATCCTAGTGAGAATTTTCCTAGACTTTCGCTTTTGATGGACATACGTCAAAACGGAAACTTGACGAATGTGATTTTGTTGAGTGAGCTAGGCTGCAGTGACGCGCAGAAATGTTCTAAATAGGGCAAACATTTAGGGAAAAAAACTCTTAATTTATTGTACTCCTGCAAACTGTTCGACTGTCTTCGGTTGCCAATAAGCGAATCGCCGTTTCAAAAGTTTCGGCAATTAATTTAGATTTTGTATTGCAGTTAAATGATCCTTGTTTCATCAAAGGTTAGAGTTGATTTTTTATTCCAATGACCTGTTTTCGATCATACTGTTCATAAGGTTTTCCGTTTGAAAATATAATTGGATCTCATGATTATTTTGAAATTCGTTAAGCAAAAATAATAAGTCTCGTGAAAACATTATTTCTTCAGGGTTTGAAACAATTTCCAACCCATATTAATGTTGAGACAGGCAATATGAAACCACCTGTCACATGAATCAGGCATTTCGTGACTCCAACCTACGATTCCCCATTCGATTTGACATATATTTGGTGGATTCATTGATTCCATTTTACTCACCGTTTGGTGGTGATAAAGCATTTTGTTTCACTTATTAAACTTTCTAACTGTTCTTTAATCTTATATTTGCAACAACGACACGCCACATTTGTTCATTATTGCATATAGCTGACACTGCAGTTTATTTGGAATATCACGATGTCACCGAGCACAGTGTAATTAAACTTCGTTTGAGCCGCTTTATTTCACAGTTCATAGGGCTCGGATTACTAGCTGATCGGTCGAACGTTAACGATAGCATGGATTGTTTACCACTTGGGTGAGTGTTTTGTTTATACTGTCCATTTTTTGGGGTTACCGTTTCATATGTTTGACGTTGCACTTTGCTGATCACAATCTTTACGCCCTGGGGTTGCTGGTTCGCGTTTTTGCTTGTCTTTTTTTACGTTCTTGGAGGTTTCTTTCACGTGCTAGTTACACCGTCGCGGTACTATAGTGAGCGAAAACTGAGCTGGAGCCACCATTTGTAGTTGAGCCGAGGCCTTGTCGCAGTCAACTGGTTGAGACAGGAATGTTACTTCGACGGCCTTCTTTTGAAGGGTTTCAACTATAACGAACAGTTTGTTGGAATGCAGGTTTACTGGCATTTTCTTACTGGTTTATTTATTCAGTAGAACTGCTGACTGATCCACAGTCGGGTACATTGTTTTACCTTTGTTTGTTATGCTTTTCATTGCTTGTTTGTTGCCTAACAAAGGCGATGGTCAATATATCAGGGCGGGGTCCGTTGGTAGATGCGACAGCGGCGCCGGTCTTCACACGGCAGGACCGGGGTTCAAGTCTCATCTGGGCCGTTCCCCCATCGTGAGTACTGGTTGTCCAACTATGCGGTAACAATATGTCTAGTAAGCCAAAAATGGCAGGCATTTCCTAACAGGTCGTTAAGCCAAGAAAGAAGAAAGAAGAAGGTCAGTATATTGGTGCGTCAACAACACGCTTTTAATGAATATATTTTTCTCTAGCAATGTTTCAACAATTTAAAATGCAGATCCAATTAGTTTTAAAGTTAATCATAAATACTTTCGTCTCAAAGACTATATTTATTGATCATCGTCTTTTGTTTTGCAAGTAACCTATGTTCAACAGGCCACTCTTTCTTCAATAGATGTAGTGTTCTCCGCAATTCTTTAGGCTGTCACAAGTGGATTAATGATCTATATATTTATTATATACAAGCTTAATAGTAGAGCTTCAAAGATACAAGAACTTCAGACCTCCCAAAAAAAATCTATGGCTTTACTGTACAATAAAATACAGCTTTCGCCCCTTTTTGTATCAGCATCACCAGCAATAGGGTCTAGCCTAAGTCTAGAATTTCATCGTCAGTTTAAGGTAAAGAACCAACAAAGACGTTACCAAAAAAAAGAAAAAGATTCTCCAATTGGGGAGTAAAAGAAAAACGATCTCAGCTGAAGAATTGAAAACGAAATTATGTTTAATAATTAATGTCGTTTCGTATTTCTCTCTTGAGTTCTTTTTTATCTGCTATATCTTGCGGCCTTCCCTCGGTGTGATTTGGACAAGCTGCAAGTAATTACCCGTCGCCATCTTCCTGTCCGTGTGGCCGGGAGCCGTACGAATGTCCGTGCGTGTGCAATCACTTTTCAGTTTTGTGGAGTAATTAATCACATTATTGTGTATTTTCCTAGTCGCCGAACCGGCTAATCCTTCACGTGCTCCGGCGTTATGTCCGTGGGCACAACAAGGACGAACGAGAAAAGGATCAAGAAAAGTCAAACGATGGCGTGAGATGGTGTACGAGGACCGGGAAAGCGAGAGTGCAAAGCAAAAAAAAACAAAATCACCTCCCAATGGCTTTCTGTTGGCCAGCGTGCAAGGTTTCGTATTTCACACCCTCGTTAAGTTGGTGAGATGATGTCCTGAATGAAGGGGGTAGTAATTTTGACGGACCTGATGTCGGAAGGTTGGCAATCTTCCAAGAAGCAAAATAACAACAAAAAAAAGTCTTTCCGCCTCTTTTTTCTACCTATTCTTTATTCTTTACACAGTCACACTGACTTTGGTGTGCGTTTTTTTTTCTTCTCACTTTTGAGTCATTTATTTGATTCGAAGCGATTTTTTTTCTCGCTCGTCTTGTCTAATTCTCCAGCTTAACTCCCTCACCGCGTCCGTCAACTTTCTTTGATCTGGCGCGTTAGGCACTAACAGCTCATTTCGGGCTGATGCTGCCGGTGACAAATGTTCTGAAGCACATTCGCGCCGTAGGACTCTCGGGAGATTAATTGTAATTAGAATAAAACCGAGAGACCTCGGTGCGGTACGACAAATGGAGGATGATTTGTTCAGGTTTGCTAATTCTTCGCTGCCAGTTAAGGATTACTGTTGGATGATGCACGAGGGCACGGGGGGATGTGCCGTGCGTCTTTCTTTGCCGACTGTGGCGTATCCCTGGGGAGTCACAGATTTTTTTTGTTGTTACTCAAAAGAAGCCAACGTCTTTATAAGTTCTTTCTATTTTTTTGTACTAGCTTGTAATATGTGTATGTGGCCGTTAATTATTTGTTCTAACGAGGGATGGCGTTTGAGCACAACGCGTGGCTGTTTTAAGTCAAAATGTCGCGTTCAATCATGGTGATGAATAGTGAAGTTTTAAAATTAGATTTATTCAATTGAGTGTAATTTTTTTGATACCCAATGTGAATAATAAGTATCTGCTTCTTCTTCCTTGGCACTAGAACCTCGTGAGATCTTTGCCTGTTATTGTTAGTTCTATCGTATATATCATCAGACCGTCCCGAATAATAAGTATGTAGATTTTTACGCTATTTTTATAAGAAAGAAGAAAGAAGAAAGAAGAAAGAAGAAAGAAGAAAGAAGAAAGAAGAAAGAAGAAAGAAGAAAGAAGAAAGAAGAAAGAAGAAAGAAGAAAGAAGAAAGAAGAAAGAAGAAAAGAAAAAGAAGAAAGAAGAAAGAAGAAAGAAGAAAGAGGAAAGAAGAAAGAAGAAAGAAGAAAGAAGAAAAAAGAATGAAGAGGATTACAGTGTTATACATACGATTTCGTATGGAGCGTTTGCAAAAATCATAGGTAACTTTGCATTATCAAGTGAGAAACACTGTATGGTCTATGTACAACGGTTAGTCATCGGGTTCGAATCCCACCCATACACTTGGTCCAGCAGCTGAAGACTGACCAGCAGCTCGTGAAGCCAATGCGAAGTTGAAGTTAATGCGATATCGTTAGATATTTGGCCTAATTCATAGTTGTAGCTTTCCTTACAACAACAATCCCTGCTAAAATACCGCCCCGAATGTTCCGGAAGAATGGCCAAACTAAAGCTGGCACAGTTTAATTGTTCAAATTATTCCAATACTGATCAAACACTTACAGTTCATCCGAGTTTATGCTGTAGTTATATTGATGTCAGCTATTACTTATGAAGGCGGCGTTGCTTCGATAGCATATTTCCTTTGCTTTCACTGGTTTAAATGGCTCAAAATAAGGATTATTGTTCTTACTATGTCATTATCGTGTTCTTCTTGGCATAATGATCTGCAATGTCATGCCGGTCACCTACCGGTTTACTAAGCTTATTCATACCACAGAGTTGGATAGTCAGTCCTCACTACGGCTGCCGTATGAAGACGCTATCGGTCACCGCTTTCACATTTGAAATATATGCGACTTGCGGTAGGTTTAGATATTCCAATCTAATATATACTCTACTGACAGATTATTAAGGATTCTTGGATTTTTAGGACTTAGGTGCAGTGATCAATGTAATAAACTATACAGCTTTCTCTTCTTTCGTCTTCTTTTGTGGCCTGCTCCTAGGGATCACGTCTAATAGACATGGCCTGGTGTCCAATCCGTTTCTAGGAAACTCGGTCCATGGCTGCACTCCTCTACCCTGGCTGCATCTGATATCCCTCAGGTCTGACTCCACTTGATCCAGCCAACGAGCTCGCTATGCTCCTCTACGCCTCGTGCCGAACGGGTCGCTGACGAGCACCTTCCTGGCAGGGCATGAGTCCGGCATCCTCATCACGTGCCCCAACCAGCGTATCCTTCCGGCTTTGACAACCGTCAGGAAGTCTGCATCGTCAAACAGCTCAGCTAGCTCGTGGTTCATTCTCCTTCTCCACACGCCCTGCTCGCACACACCGCCGAAGATAGTCCGCAGCACCCGCCGCTCGAAAATAGCGAGTGCATTGGCGTCCTCCGCCAGCATAGTCCAGGACTCGTGCCCGTAGAGGACTACCGGCCGTATCAGTGTGCGATATATGGCGCATTTCGTGCGTTGTTGGAGTCTTCTGGATCTCAGGAGTTTGTGGAGTCCGTAGTAGGCACGATTCCCCTGAACAATGCGCCTTCGGATTTCGCTGCTTACGTTGTTGTCCGAAGTTACGATCGTGCCACGGTAGCAAAACTCCTCTACTACCTCGAGATCGTCGCCGTCAACTAATACTCTGCTACCGAGTCGTGCTCTATCACGGTCAGAGCCTCACCGCCGCAGATATTCGCCCGGGTGAAAATCGTGCCCCAGATGTCGAAGCCCGCGCTTCGCATGACACCTTCCAGAGCGATGTTGAACAGCAAACAGGAGAGTCCGTCCCCTTGCCTCAGTCCCCTATGAGATTCGAACGATTTCGACAGCATGTTCGACAGTCTCACCTTGTACTGCACACCGTAAATCGTAGCCCTCAACAACCGTACCAGCTTCGCAGGGAAACCGTACTGCCGCATATTGTAGGCCGCGTTGAAGTCGATGAACAGGTGGGGATCTGGTGCTCCCGGCACTTCTGGAGGATCTGCCGTAGAGTGAAGATTTGGTCTGTAGTGGATTTTCCTCCAACAAATCCAGCTTGGTAGCTCCCGACGAAATCTGTAGCAAGGGGCGCAAGGCTGCAAAAGAGTATTCGGGACAGGATCTTGTAGGCAGCATTCAGGATTGTGATGGCTCGGAAGTTAGCACAGTCCAGTCTGTCGCCCTTTTTGTACACTGGGTGAATAACACCCAGTTTCCTGTCGTCCGGTAGTTCTTCCTGGTCGCATATCCTAACAATCAGCCGATGCATAATCGCGGCAAGCCTCTCCGGGCCCATCTTGAATAGTTCAGCCACCAGCCCATCACTGCCAGCTGATTTGTTGCATTTATAATACGTGAAAATTGCGTTCCTTTATCTGCCAGACTGATTGATTTCAAAAAGATCGTTATTGATGGGCTGTCTTAATAAGATCATAAAGAATTAAACCATAACTTTAACTGTATTGTTTATTCCTTGCTTTTTTTAGCTAGTCAGTAAAAATTATTTCCAATGTTACATAATTATAATAAATTTGTGCTGGGTTACGTGAAATAATGGGTACGAATTCTTGTTCTCTCCGCATTGGTTTGATATTTTGTTAGTTATCTAAGGCTAATGAGTTTTAGATTTTACGATCGCGTGGATTTAAACTGTAAAATGTGGGAAAAAAGTGTGACGAAATTGAAAAACCCTCGTAAAAAATAAGAAAAACTTAACCTACTTCCTAATGAGTATCCTTATAGCTAGCTCCTACCTTACTAATTATATTTACAAAAGAAAAACAAAAATATATACTTGTATATAACGTTCATTCTAACTAGCTTATTACTAATAGCTGAGTTCTCTTAGTATTTGAATTGTGTTAGATGAGCACTTAGCTGTTTATGATGATTTTAAGTTGTTTAATACTAGATTTATTGTTGGAATATTACGTTTCGTGCGAAGTGTGGAGGTTCTGTACCAAGGAGAAACTTTAAGAATGGTTTTATGAAATTTATTCTGTCCCTTGCCTTGCAAATATCTAACTTCCTTACAAGTGTTGCTCATTTTGAACATTTGCAAATCGCTTTTTGATAATTCTTTTTAGCGATCGATAAGGAGAACGATACGAAAAGAAATGTGTGTGTGTAAAAAATAACCTCTGTCCAGCCTTAGGTTTAGAAAAAAAGTCTTCCAGCTCAAATTCAAGGTGTCGAAATAACTCTTTGCAGCACTGTATTCAAATAAGCTCCAAATGTAGTTCACCAACAGTTAACTGAAGAACAGCTGGATCAAGTTAAGCGTAAGAAAAAAATCACTCCCAGTAATAACGCAAACGGAAGAAGGTGTCAAACAACAAAGAACGTCTGATAATCCACCTTAGCAGCGCGCTTGACGGACCGACCCATTCTCCCCAGCGAGCCAGCTCGCTAGAGATTAGACATTTGCAGGAAGCAAAGTTAACGTCTTTCGGCTTTGCTGTTGAAAACCGAAAAGCAAAAAAAAAATAACCCAACGCTTATTTGTTACGGTGCATACTCTTACAAATCCCCTTGTGCACGAGAAACTTCCTTGTAAAGCGGGATTACGCACATCACGGTCGTTACAAAGGTGTGTTGGAGTGTTTTACTTGTTTCCTTTCCATTGCTACTTTGTGTTGTTTGTGTTTTGAATTCTTATTACGTGTTACTGTTCCGTGGTGCTTATCGTATTAGCCGTGTAGTTTTAAATTGTTTTTTTTTTGCATAACTTACACAAATGGTGGCTTCGTTTTAAGATAAGGAAAAACCTAAAAAAAAAATGAAGAGAAACACACAATCTTACAAAGACATTTTACAGCCGGTTCAGGTGTCCGGTGACAGTAAGCCTGCTGTGTCTGTGTGTTGGTATACTAGCGTCGATTTTCCACATTCCGCGACTTATTTTTTCCCATCGAATTGTTCTCGTTTCCCTAGTTTTAAGCGCGCGCCATTTGCTTGGCGGCGATTTATTTTTCCCGTTTTCGCCACCGATCGATCTGATCGTGTTGCGGTGATGGTAGCAAATCTAATTTTACGCCTATTAGCCACCCGAACCAGGCATGTTAAAGCTGTTATTCTTGATTTGTCTCTACGTGTGTGTGTGTATGTGTTTTTTTTTCTTTTCCCCCACTCTGATGCGTCCGATTCGTTGTGACGATTGATTGATTTGTCCTTTTTTTTGGGTTGTGGGAAAATGGCTAAGAAAAGGGTTACATGGTGCAGCTTACACAGCTCTCTTTCTCTCTCTCTCTCGCTCTCGCTCTCTGATGACCAACACCGGGGAAGAAGGTTTCGCACACCGTCTCATTTCTTTGTCCCGCATAACCCGTAAAGCGGATTATGGACGCCTGAAGGTATGCAACGCGCTGCTAAACGAACCCCATTCGCTCCGGCGCTGATTGATTCCCGGGCGAAGTACGCACGCCGTCTGTCCGTTTAGGCGTTACTCACCCCGTTGGAATGCTCTTCCCATTCCACCATTTTCTCCTTCCCCCAATCGCTTCCCCCCGCTTGAGTCGTCTAGTCTGCCATTACGTCCGGGAAAGCGGAAGCATCATTAGCGAGCGTAAGCGAGATCAGTCACCGGCACCGAAATCCTGCAATGGGATTGTTTTCTCGTCGCATAAATGATGTGTGCGTGTGTGTGTGTGATACCGTCTCGAGTAACATTTTTATTTCTAATGATTTTTCCATAAATTAATTGCCCCTTTGGTTTCGGGGCTCCGGTTACCATCCATCTTCGTCGCGTTTTGGTTTGATGCTTTTGTTTTTGTTTCCACTCTGTCCGGATGTGTGTATGAGAGGGAGGGGAGAGAGCGGGAGAGAGAGGACAGCGGAAAAAGGAAGTAAAAACGGATGCTTAAAAGGGATGGTTTCATCACTGGTCCACCCTCGAGCTCGGCCACCCGATAAGAGCAACGACGACATTTATTAATGATGTGTGGAATTTATGTTGTGGATTAAGAGATAAGTCCGACGCTGACCAGAACCAACGGGAAGGGACTGCCGGGTGAGCGATGAAGTTGCGGACGAGACAGACGGTTTGGTTTCAATTTCGTTTTCTTTCCCCGTGCTCCACTTCGCCCCTCTCGCCGAAACCCACGGTCCCGATGGGCAGTTACAGCGAAGAAAAGAAAAACATTATTCAATGCAAAAATTATCACGAAATACCGAATCCGAAAGGAAAACCCGGGTGAACAAAAATTAGGGCCTATTTGTTTAGCAAAGGTTTTGTCCCTTATTTTTTTTTTTGCTGGTACGGAAGTGATTAATTAAATGTGTTCCACATCTTCGGCCGTTTGCTGGCACAAAGTTTGCCGGCTCAGAAGTTCCGTCGCTCCAGCATCTTCCGACGGTGACGCACACCAAATGATGATGACCGAAAATGGTCCGAAATTGTGGCGTATTTGCTTTTTGGGACCGAGTGTTGTAAATCAAAAACCTGTCATGTCGAGGTTTAATTACACACAGAGTGCGCGTACACAGCGTCGCAACGATTGGGCTCGAGACATGCGAGGTTGAACCATAACCGCGCGGTGTTGATTGCCTCCCCAGCTGGAAGAGGGAAAAGCGAAGGGAAAGGGGTGGGGGGGGGGGGGAAGGGGAAGGAAGTGGAAAGGAATATGCGTTTATGTACTCGAACCGTGACGTGATTATGACTTCGCGACCATACCAAACATTCATCTCAACCGCGAACAGATAAATCTCGCCCATTTCGGCTTCATTTTGGCCAAGAAAAGGGGGTTTGGAGGGGGCTAGCGGCATGAGGAGTGGGGAAAGATGAGTTGGAGCTCATAGCCGACGGGGAGCTGGGAGAATGAGGTTTGGGAAGCCACGCAGAAACAAAGTCCTCGCCACAGTGTAACGCAATTACAATCTTCAACCCTTCAAGCACTGCACTGATTGAGTTTTCCCAGTTTTCCCAATACCCCGACACCTCCAACCCTGGCCCTGGTTGTGGTCCGTTTCGCAATCGTGGACAGTAATGCTGCCGCACCGTGTTGATTTACAGCCCGTTGCAATCAGCCGCGACAAACGCTATTCCGCACCTGATTTCACTTCATTTCATTCCCAACGAATCGCCCATCCGCGAGCAAAATGGAAACGGAAAGGAAAAAGGGGGATATCTGGGGACGGTCTGGAGGGTCGGGGGATGAAAGGAGATCCGGCTTTTATCCTTTATCGGCGCGATTCGGACAGTCTTGCAGCGTTTCCTTGCTTATCCGCGTCCTCCTGCTACCGAACCACTGAGCAGAACGGATAATTGAACCCGATTTTAGTGTGTCCTTGTGTTGGGCTTGGGCGGAAAAGAAAAGTACGAAGCTTCGGGGGTGAAGGTGGAAGAGTGAGGAAGTTGTATTATTAGTAGGTTTCGCGGGAAATCACTTGATTGTGCAAGACAGAATAGCGCTCATCGACTGAAAAGGCTTCCTGGCGATTCAACCTCCCAGCGCAGGATTGAAACCGAATTGAAGGGGCGAGAGGGGTGGGGAGGGGGGGAAAGGGGGGAGAAGTAACAAAGGGGTGATGAACCTTCGCATCGACACCTGCGGCTTCCTTGCAGACACTTGCACCAGCCTCATCAGCCATGCTAATGGGCAATAATGAAATGGTTAATTAGGCCGCCTTTGTGTCAGTGATTCAATGCCCGGTCTCGGTGTACTGCGGTAGTGGGAGATCCCAAAAGGGTTGCTATCTTTTTTTTTTTGGTTGCAGAGATTTTTCACCCTCCGGTACGGAAGCACGGGGAGTGAGTCTTATTGCGGCCGAAAACAAAACTAAACATCCAGCGAGGGTTGCGTGTGGCGGAACTCATTCGGGAACCATAATCGAAGATGGTTAACTCTTGGGACACGACGCAACGATGCTTTGGGGTCGGAGGAGTTCTGGTATGCAGCAAGCGAAAAGTCTGGTACGGTTAAGGAGAAGGTTCCTTGGGGAAACACTTGTGCTTCTCCATTACGGAGTTTTTCTCGGAACTGTGGTACTGAGTGTCGTAAGCAACAGCACCCGTTTATCATCAAGTCACCAAGCCACCAGCGTAATGGGATAGCAATTTTCTTAATGAATTCAATTTTCCCGAACCGAAACCGCGCCGGCCATAACTCCTGGAGTTTCTCAATCGCCAGCCAGCGTTCGGTTTTCTGGAGAGATTTATAACATCAGCAAAACGGTGTGGTGTGGCAAAAACGTGGCAAGTGAAGTTGATGCTAGGAACTACATCTGGAGCTGGCGATGTCTCTATTACTCACATTATAGCATTATAGCACGATAAAAAAGGTATCTCCAAGGTAGGATAATGATTTTTATCCGGTTTTTCTTGCATCCCCAGCTCTGGCTTCGTTGGACAGTTCTAATATCAAGTACCAGTTCCAATGTCTGGATGCAGTTCCCCGACACACACACACACATGCACCTCAAAGGATGCAAGGGCGGTGCGAAACCCATTTGCCCGATTGCAATCGGGCGGTTTGGGACAGTTTTGGGAAATGGGATTTCTCAAGCGCCCGGCACCAAACGGCAGGTACTTAAGTGTTTTTAATAGAAATCGTATTTAAAAACTTTTTTCGCCCCCCCGTTTCGCTGCCGGAGTCTTCAAGGATTCGATGCTTGCCAAGAGCAGACACTCATCCATTATCCCCGTTCAGCTTGTGGCGAGACCGGGCTAATAGCTCCCAAGTGGGCCGACCCGAGGTACGGGCGCAAAACCCTCGAACAAATTAAAGCATGATTAAATTTGAATTTTCCAGCAATAAAACTGATGCTAAAATATGTAGTTTATGTAAATGCATACGAATTCCGGCAAAGCGCGTGTGTGTGTGGGTTGTGTGCCGTGATGGCAGAGGTGTAACCTTAAGGCTTACGATTCCCATTCGACAATCGTTTGTGGGACGGTTTCTTCTAGCTAAACTAAAACTAGACAGTTTTATGAGTCTGTTATTTTTTCTTCATCCCCGTTGGCTTGTGGTGAGGCTAGATTGGTTAGTGAGAGAAGAGGTTCATCGTGTGCTGTCCTGTGTTGGGTAGAATTTTAATCGGTCGTACAAAGCGGCTCTTTGTCACTAGTTTGTCTTCTTAAATTCATCGAGATTAAAGTGGGAGACATCAACACTCGGATGCACCAACGGTGGCATCGCTTAGTGGCTGTAGCTCACCTTCAAGATATTGAAGAGATCTGCTAGGTCTCTAGACAACATGCACAAAAAGTATCTTCGCTTACTGCTTCCGATCGATCGTTAAAAAGGGACGCGTACGCTAGGCGTGACCACAAAGAATTCCGGTGGCCACAACAACACTTACTCAATGTCCGGAACTTCGGGATATTGGTGATGTTAGACATCTTCCTTCACGCACCCGATCAGCGAACGATGCGACGGGCACTCGTAGCAGTTACCATCGTACTACCGAAAGAGCTGATTGTTATGTGTTTTGAGGGCTAAAATAATGAGAGAGCGAGAGAGAGAGTGACAGGGAGAAGAGCAGAGGGAAACATGAAAAATATGCATATGAATATGGAAGCTAACCAAGCGCACCCGGAAGAATGATGATGTGTATGAAGGCGAACCGCCAAACCATCGTTTTGCGTTTGAGAAAACTTTATTTAAATAATGCTACTACTCCCTTACCTTCCTCTACCTTTCCACCCTTCCAGGGCCTTCCCAGGATTTCTTGAAGCACCCTTATTCCGGTGGGTGTTTAGCGTTCGCATATTAGGTGTATCTCTGGTCTCTGGTCGATTTAGTATGAGAATATCATTACCGATACCATTCTCTCTCTCTCTTTCTCTCTCTCTCTCTCTCTCTCTCTCTCTCTCTCTCTCTCTCTCTCTCTCTCTCTCTCTCTCTCTCTCTCTCTCTCTCTCTCTCTCTCTCTCTCTCTCTCTCTCTCTCTCTCTCTCTCTCTCTCTCTCTCTCTCTCTCTCTCTCTCTCTCTCTCTCTCTCTCTCTCTCTCTTTCTCTCTCTCTCTCTCTCTCTCTCTCTATTAGAAAAAAGAAGGATATAGAGTCTCCATTGGGGTGTCTTGTCACCAACAGTTAGTGTGGTACGAGACAGGTTAGCGGGTGTGAATATGTTTGCATCTTGAGATCGCGTCAAACTTCTCCTACCCCCTCCCCCCCTCCTTACCCTCCTCCCCTCCCTCTAGCTAGCTCCACCGCTGATGATGTGTTTGTCATTTTACGACTCATAAACCACCAAAACTGTCCCATCTCGTTTCAACCCCTCCCCGTGGAGCTGAAGGGGATGGGGAAAGCGTGTGAAAGGGTTGCAATATTCACCCTTGAACGTGTGGTGAAGCGTGGTACGGGGTAGGTGAGGGCGTGCGGTTCATTGAAACAGACCCGAAACCCATACACGCTGGAAATAAATCCCCGACTAAAATGTTGTGATTTTTATTTACACCGTCGCATTATTAAAACACACATACATGCACAAAGCACCAAGCAATACGGTGGCATGAGGATGGAGAGGAAATAGGGGTAGAAAAGCATATTTATAGTTTACATTGCAGAATATTTGCTTAGTAAACCACCATTGCATGTATTTCATTTTCATAATGAAGGATGGAAAAACACCGTTGGAAAACAGCCATTTTTAGTGCCGTGCAGCCCAGCACCGAACGATAAGCATTTCCGGTGTGGCAAATGTCATCATCAGTCAGCGTTAAAACCCTGACATTTTTCATAAACCGAAGTGTCCTGTCGCTATCCCGCTTTAGTTTTCCCTTTCTTCTTTCCCCGCTCTCCTCCCACCTCGCCCCGCCTGCTCATCTTCTTCGACCTCTTCATTGTCAGATACAGTGGCAAAAAGGGAAAACTCCAAAACAAGCTCACGCTCCGTTTGCTTCGTGCGAACAAAGGCGATACCGAGCGACCGTGCAATGCTTCGTCCTTTACAAAGATTCTTTGCGTTTCACGCGAACGTGCTTGTATGTGTGGGTGGCTGCGTGCATCCTACCAGTGCATTACACACGCCATCGTCACCGAAGACAGCGTTGCGCTTTCTGATGGCCTGATTCCTGAGCCTTGATCGGGTGGAGGAACTTTTTTCTTTACGACAGGACAACTATCAGGAATTGGATTTAATGACGTCCAGCTTTTATCTGACCCACCGTTCCCCAACCCCCTTTTTGTTTTCCCCCAACTCTTCGGGGGGGATGTTGGGAGGGGGAGCAAACAAAAGGGTGGGTAGCGAAAAGTGTCCGGCTAATCCGACCGATCTGGATCGTCTTTGTTCGTGGAGGATGAAGAAGGGGCGGAGAAGTTGACGAGGATGGTAGGGGCGGTGAGGAGGGGGTTGATGGTATAAAGATTTTATTTCTCTTTTTTCCTCTTAACCCCTTCTGCCCTTCCCCTACTTCTATTTTAAGGTAAAAAAAACGGAAAAGCGGAAAACGATCAACTTTCATATAATGCCAAACCCGATGTAATGGGGCACCGGGTCTGATGATGGCTTCCGATAAGGAAGCACACTGAATGATGATGATGATGATGATGGTGACCCCTAGCTGGTATGCTTCGTCCTGTAAAGGAGATGTATTTTTTTTACAGTTTTATTCGTTGTTGCGTCCTGTTTTTTTTTATTATCCTAAAGGTTGACTTTTGTCCAGCTGTTGCTATTCAAAAATAAAAAAAAAATCCCCCCGATTGACCAGATGAGGTTTTTGAACCCGTGATAGTAATCTTTGGCGAGGCGCTCATAACGTACCTTTAGAGAGAAACGTGCGCACTAACTTTACTTATGTCTTGGTACAGGTACACGCTACAATAACGCTCGTTACAATGCGAAGGAAACTTGGCGAGATCCAGGGACAGTGTAGGGAAGCTTCGCAATACTTCGCTTGTAATTAAGTTTACAGCCAGCGTTCGAAAGTTTGGGTCGGGTCGGGTGTACACTTGACTGATGCACGTACAGTATTGGACAAAACAAATGCAATCGCAGTTTGAAATTGATTTTTAACCTATCAAAAATAGTTTTTGTCTAGCATAAACGAAGATATTCTAACACGTGGAGTTCAAATAATTTCAATAAACGTGCTGATTGAAACGATATTTATTTCTCCAAAGTATAGAGTAAGTCTTTAAAAGTGTTGAAGGGACATGCGCAAAGCGATGGTTACTTAGTTTACTAAAAATTATTAACATTTAATTATAATTTTAAATGTTTATTGAATTCAACGGGTTGCGTGAGGATCTCTTGAAGCTTATTTAGTTACATTTAAAAAACAAACAGAAACATCCAGTTGAACTTGTAAAATAAATTTCAAATACAAATTAACCTGACAATACAGCCTTTGCCTGTCGCACTATAAATTAAAAAATTTAAATTAAAGTCGGATGCACAGCACGAATAAGATTATAGAATGCGGCGCACGGCATGTCCGGTTGGTGACGATCACAGACAGCGTTGAACGCACGGCAAAAAGCATCAGAGGGGCCGAATCGTGTACGGTGAACCTCTACGTCGAGCAACGATCTTGCACGCAACGTTCTGGGAGGAACGTACATACTTAAGCCGGCGCGTAGTACTGGTGCGCCGATCCGGTTGTCCAAGAGACCCGCAACAAAAAACCTCTAGGCACTGCAATTTCGCGCATCGTTCATCGTAATCCACTTGGACCCTTCAGAAGCAAAAAGCGTGCCGGATGAAGGCGGGTCAGGGGACGAGCAGCTGATAGATAGATCGATAGAGCAAGTAGATAGGTTGAGAACTCTCAGGATCCTTTGACATGAAGTTGCCTATTTTCTATTCAATCGGGTGCTGGAGTGGGCTACCGAGATTCAGATGTGAAAATGTCAGGGACTAGATCCTGGATCTCCGAGCAAGCGGCACAAAACTTTAGGTTTGGCACTTGCAAGGCGATAACCAAAATGAGCAATTGAGCTATTAAATGCTGATTCATACAGGTGATCGCTTATTTGAAATCGTCCAATTCTTCACAGATCTGGGTTCAAATGTCAGCACCGATAAGAATAATGAGCATGATTGTAGAAAATTTATAGTCACATACGGCTCTTAGACTTGGACTCTGTTCAGTACTGGTGAATTCTGCTTAGTCGCGTTCGAGAGTCGCTCTAGGACGATCACTAATGACGACCTCTACGAGCTATACTATGTCCTTACTATCGTACAGCGACTTACATTCGCCAGTCTCCGGCTCTTCATGTCATGACATTCGCACTGGACGATCCAAACAATAAAACCCATCAAGGACGTCCATAAGTACAGAGGAGACGTCGTAGGCCCAAATTGAGCTAAAGTGATGGACGTTGATGCATTCTCGAAATATGCCATCCGAGGTCTAAGGATAGTTAAAAAAAAAAGGAAATAAAGTGTTGGCATCTGCTTTTGATGGCTATAGTAGGTTAGTTGATGGATGAGAATAAAGAGACTTTGAGTCATTAAGCTTTGTTATTTTCTTCTTTTGATGTTGAAGTTCTATTTAATTAAGCCCGCAAATACCCGTGCTTTTGAGAAATTGAATGCGTTTGCTAGAGTCAGTATTTGTCCTTAAACGACTAAACTGGCAGGACAAATCAAAATCTTAATTACATCAAGTGTCCAGGAAATCGTAACAATTCCTTAATGCATCGAGCCCTTACTTTGGATGGGGACACTCTTGATGCTCATCATTGGATCAAGTCGGCTAGGTTGCTTCGTACACTCGAAAGGAATATCCCTTACTGGCGGGTTGGATTTTTGGGTGATATGAATGGAGATATTTGTTTTATGTATTGGTTTTGACCCACTATCCGTACTCGCCCTCTGTTCGATGACAGAACAAGTTCGTTTTTAATGCTGATCTTTTAGCGTCAAAAGAACTCTCAATTCGAAAATCAGCAACGAGCTTCCGAACTGAATGTTTCCGCAACCTAAAGAATAGTCTCTATTTAAGTGCTCATGAAAGGACAATCTGGCGATGGATTACTGGGAGAAGAGAGAAGAGATGACATATGTTGCATATGGAGGCATGAGAATGGTTTGGCCTTTTGCTCATCGTTTCATCTCAAAATAGTAGTATTTTCCCTGTTTTCGTGCGTTTGCACCGGTTGCACTTGTTTTGTTCAACACTGTACGCAACGTTCCGAGCTAGTGATTCTGCTAAAGGGTAATAAAGTCATTAAAAAACTATAAACTTATCTACAGCTACCCTTTCGTTTAGGGAGTGGTCCAACAACCCAACTTGCTACCGGCGGGCTAATTTGCTCAGTGGCCTGGTCTGCCGTGGGTCTGCAAGCGCCTGTGCTTATGCAAGACCATTTTCCCCAAGGGCCAGGTAATAAGATCCGAGACTGGCAGCACTTCCACGCTCTTGGCCGCTGGTTGGCAAAACGGCTGCTATCGATAAAGTTTTCCACGGCAAGGTGAGCTTGTTTTGTGTTGAAGCGTTGTGAAGGATTATCCTGGCGGACGTCCTTCGGTTTTGGGACGGGCACATTCAACGTTTCCTTACGGTCATCAATCTTTTGCGTTGCTTGATGCTACCATCCGTTGTAATAAAGTATGTAACGGAAAGAAGCATGTAGGACTGTGTGTGTGTGATTCTTCCCGACAGAGAATCCTTTATCCTTTCGCTCACCACCTTAATCTGACCGTTTGAGTGACCACCATTGACTGAATGGTACGGAAATATGTTGCTCCTTCCGCCTTAAATATCTCACTTTAGTGCACTCAATCAAAACCATCCCAAGTCATCCTGTCCCCAAAAACCAAGCTTCGAATCGTTGCCGCCCGTGTTCCTATCTCCCACTTTCCAGAATTTGTTTGGTAAAAAGGCGAACCCGACCGGCGACATTAAAGGACATTAATTTTTTGCTTTCTAATCCTTTGGAAAAGCCAATCCACACTCCTACACACGGGAAGTGGCCGAGGTCGCCTTTTGTTCGTCAACCATGGCCCAGGGATTATGCCATTATCCTTGGCCCCCGGGGGTAAGGATTTTCCAATAACCCATAAACGAAATGGTTTTCCCCCCGTCACGGCTCCATCAACGTTCCGGGCTTCGTCATCTTCATCATCATCATCATCAGCTAGAAGCAATCGAGACAACGGTGCAATCTTGGCAATCTGTGAGTGCGTGGGTGTGTGTGTTTCTCGCTTTTCTTACCCCACCTCAAACATTCTGAAGGGAAAAAGGCAGCTTTCCATCTCGGCGTGCTGGTAAACAAGCCAAATCAAAATTGGAACAGAAAAGAAACACC
Source organism: Anopheles maculatus (assembly GCA_002091835.1). NCBI lineage: Eukaryota > Metazoa > Arthropoda > Insecta > Diptera > Culicidae > Anopheles > Anopheles maculatus. Next base: position 54,957 of record KZ062319.1, read on the forward strand.
AACCCGTACCGCGTATGAGCAAAACCTCGAACCCGGGCCACAGTAATCCGACGAATTGCGCATTGTTGAAATGAATAGCGATGGTAAAAAGACAGAGAGAGAGAGAGAGAGAGATTGAGCAACAAAAAATTTGGAACCGAATAATATATTATACACATTTTAAATAATCATATCTTTTACGATTGAACATTTTTACGACTGTTTTGCTCGACTTTATTCTTTCCGGGGTTTTTTTTGTTGGTCTGGGCCGCACGGTTCAGCCCGGCTTTGGCTCTCGGTTTGGGTCGTAAAAATCTGGGCTCCGCGGCATCTGATGATGGCACGCTGGACGTCTGCCGGGCGAGGCGAAATTTTCCACTGCCGGGTTGACGAATTTATGACCATGTTTTTTCCTCCCTAGTTTCTAGTTGGGTGGCGTTCCCCTGGGTACAAATCTGGCACGGTGCGAGAAAAATAGCAGGATCTGAATTTTTATTTTGAAGGTAAGGTATTGAGTGTAATTTGCAAGCTGAACTTTCTTCAACCCGACCAAGATTCAACTCTTTGATGAGTATGGGAAAGTGTAGAAAGTTAGAGCGTATAAGTAGATTAGAGCGATAAAACTAGCATCGTTTCGTAGCGCTATTTGCATCCTTGGGTTGGAGAAAACTACGAAATGTCGTAAAACTGCATCTTCTTTGAACGATAAAAAGACGCTTTCGGTGCTCTGTTGACACGAAAGTCTCGTCTAACCGAAGTCTGTGTGCTGTGCAATGAGCGAGAAGTTATAGTTTTGTGTTCTAGAGCCATATTACGATAGCTTGTTTTTTTGTGCTCTCTATTTTTAAATACGTATCCTTGATTTCTTTGATTCCAAACATCTTAAGTGAGCAAAACCACCTATGAGGACACAAACTTTATCTTTTTAGGAGCTGTAGTTAGTAGTGCAGAATAGATTACGGTCTTGACTTGCTGTGTTTATGGAAAATGGGAAATCATCGAGAAAGCTCTTTAGGGTTGAATTTCTTAAACTATCGCCGAAAAATCACTTCCATACGCAGAATTAACTATGGTGCTATGTGAATAATTAAACCAACGAAGCGAGAACTGAGAAGTTGGTTGGTTCTCGAGTTGGTAGTGCTTAAGCCTTCTTCAAAGCGTCGGTTCGCTGATTTTTGTCTTCCAAGTTCGGATCGCTCGTCTGAATTTTGGTTTCTTTAGAGGTAGTTTGTCAGTCCCCCAGACTTTTTGACTCTATGAATCTTTTTGAGGAACTTGTAATTAAGACTGTTGCAACCATATATATAGAGTGCTTCATTATCGCCATGTAATATTATTTTCAATACAGGACGACTTGCTGTGAGCTAGAGGCCCCTCGTATATACAATTTAGACTTTTATTTTTTACTGTGGCACGAATGTCTGATAAATGATGATAAACGAATGAACAACAATTTATCCAACGTCCGGCATATTGATCTTTCATGTAATAAAATTTGGATACATATCGTGAAAACAATATTTAGTGGATCGATCCATAAGTTGACATCTATATTCTATGTTCGAACTTTTATTAAGCGCCCAAACACAAATTCTCTTTTTCATGTGGACTGTATTTCGTCTTGTTTTTTGCCACACGCTTGTTCACACTTGGATGGTTAATCACTCTGTCTCTCTCATGGCTTTCTGTGGCGCGTCATTATTGCGTCACCTTTTCTTAGGGATGGGAAACGGAACGGATTAATTCTTTTCGGAATGGAGGAACTCGGTTAGCGATTACGGATCGGTTATTGCGGTTGAGAAATTTAACTGTGATGGAGTCTTGATCGTGAGAATTATTAATGCTGAAATTGTTTTGTGAGATACTTGTGCTCTTATAATTGTGAATATGATTTACTTGCTTCAATTACTTCTTTTCCTTTATTTTTTAATGAAATATTTAAAGATCGTATCCTGTTTGTAATTTTGAAGTCTAGTTGACAGAACTTTAATAGATCAAACAATTAAAAGAATAGCATTGAGATATTAATGATAATGAGCACTGCTGGTACAAAATTTAAAAATAAAAATTATTAAAAACCCCCAACCAATAATCTATCAAAATTGTTTTGAAAAAACAAAATAACACAAAATCGAACCATTAAGGTATTTTTACACGTATCAAAAATAAAAAAGTTAACGATGGAGGCGCCTAGTAGATCACGATATGCTGACATTTATTTGATATAGCTTAATGATATAGCTTAATCGGAGAAGAAAGTGGCTCACAACCTTTGTGAATTGTATTTCTCGTTATTTAGAATACGTTTAGAATCGAATAAGTCGTTCTAATTGAATAATTAAAAATAGGTATATAGCTTAATCGTTGTTTAATGTCAAAATTAAAAAGATGGACGAAAACAAAAACCACTATGTTTTAGCTAATATTTTCGGAATCATTTAATCGTTAACTCTACAATCGGATACTCGGGTAAAATTTTCATTTAAAAACTGAAATAACTTTTTACACAGAAAGATAATAATTTAGGTTTTATTAATTTATTATTGATTTATTTAATTCCAATATTGCGGCTAGTCTTCGGCCCTGGAATATTTTGTATGAGGAATGGAACGTTTCCATTTTAAAACTTTAATTTTTTTTTCTAGTCGTTATTTAAGTATAAAATTTGAAAAGCAAAAGCATACATGACCATGTAGAGGTTAATAAATCTACTGTAAATCTACATCTAGTTACAGAGTTTCTTCTTCTTTATTGGCCTAACGACCTCTTAGGTCATGCCTGCCAATTCTGGCTTGCTTGACTTATTGTTACCACATAGTTGGATAGTCAGTCCTCACTATGGGGGAACGGCCCAGATAAGACTTGAACCACGGTCTACCAACGGGCCCCCCTACAGAGTTTAAAAGGTTAATTTAATATTTTTTGTTTAACCTTTTATTACACCCTGTAAGGTCCCAAAAAACATTTTAAGTTTTATCATAGTTGTTGCAATGCTTTATTTTAAGATATAATATGACAGACGAAGGCCGTATTGTCAATTGTTGCAATGCTGTTGGTGTCATTTCGTTAAGACTAGTTTTAAGTCTAATATTGCTTGAATGCTCTAATAAAACAATAACAAAACTCTGTTAAGACTAAAAGGGCAGATAGCTGTTAAGACCGTTTCTTAAAACCTTTTCTAGACTTCCCTAGCGAGAAACGTCATTTTGCCTCTTTTGAATACTGTAATAAAACTATTACACAGCTCTGTTAAGACTAAAAGGATCCAGTCTACAGAATGCTGTTAAGATCGTTTCTTAAAACCATATCAAGAGGTTGATACTTTGGATAAAGCAACAGAGAACGAAAACAACTGTATTCTACTCTCTCATTCATTTACTTTAAAATGTCTTTGATGGATCTGCTCCAGCTTTCAATGCGGTGTATTTTAATTTTGGTTTATGTTCTATTTATTCACTTGCGCAAGAGTAAAACCTCCTGCCATGAATATTTCATTGCTGAAAGGCAACATCATACCTCGATATTTAATAAAGCGCTACAATAATATTCAAATAAATTCTGCAAAACTGTTTTTGTAAAAAAATATAGATATTGATCAAATGCTGCAAATGCGATTCAAATGTGTGCAAATGCGATTCAATGTTCAAATGTGATCTTTATTGCATTTTTTATTATGCAAAAAAGTGGCCACAATGTCATTGTCCTCAATTGTACAGGGTATTCGAGATAAATTTGACAGTTACATTTTTGTTGATAACTCGTGATTGAATTGGCATAGAAAAACAAGCAATACGTCATTCGACAGCTAAAAGTGTACGAAACAAGCAGCGAAAACATCCCGTGATAAAAAAATGCCAAAACAGAGTACATTGTGGACAACCGCGACATCATGCAGTGCGTGCAGTGTTCGCTGAATACGGTGAAGGCGATCCGGAGTGAGCTAGGAGAAAACAGCGACGACGACGAAGCGATGGCAGCACAAAAACCACATTCTCAGCGGCGGGATTGCGTGCGGACCGACGCTTTCCTGGCTGACCTCCAGGCGCGCGTAATGGAAAATCCGGGGATCGGAATTCGGCCGTTGGCACGTGAGATGGGGGTGATGGGGGGGATGGGGGATCACGAGAGTGGCCAACGGCAAACCGTACGTGTTCCAGCAGGATTCCGCTCCGTGCCATATAGCCTCCAAAACGATAAAGTGGTTGGCGGCCAATTTCAACGACTTCACCGCGCCGAATGTGTGGCCACCCAGCTCCACAGATCTTAATCCAATGGAATATTTCGTGTGGGGCGCGGTGGAACGGGACACCAACAGAACCTCCAGCAAAACCAAGGCGGAGCTGATGTCGAAAATCAGGACCGTTTTCGCGGCCCTATCTCGCGAAACTGTCGCCAGGGCTTGTTTTCGGTTCCGGAGACGGGTGGAGGCCGTAATAGAAGTCGAAGGCGGATATTTTGAATAAAATGAATAAAATACATGGTAAGCTACTATTTCTAAAACAAAAAAAAATTCCCCGATGATTAATTTCGTCATAAATTTTTTTTGTCTTTCTCCGTAGGTGACTGTCAAATTTATCTCGAACACCCTGTATATTTAAATTATAACACGCTTTATCTATACTTCAATATGGCTATCCAAAAGTTGAAAATAGCTTCAATCATTATGCAATTCCAATGGATACCGTAGCATTAAAATCGCAAGATCTTGATGGATGTCTCCTTAAGATCGTTTCCGATTAAAATAATATGAGAGAAACCCTTTTAAATCTGATAAAACTTCATAAATTGGTAAAATACAGCGTTAAGAGCAGCTAATTTTTAAGCGCAATATGTGATACCTAGGGGCGACCCGGTGGTACATACGATAGCAGCACCGGTCTCCTCACGGCAGCACCTAGGTTCGAATCCCGTCTGGACCGCCTCCCCGTACGCAGGACTGACTATCCAGCTACGGGTAAAACTAAGTAACAGAGAGCTAGCAATAGCAGGCCGAGACTTCACGAGGTTGTAGTGTCAAGGAAGAAGAAGAATACGTGATACCATGTAAAACCTTTGAAGTTTTATGGGAGCACCGATGAAGACTACAAAATCTTAAGAAGATAAACACGATGACATGTCACTGATGAACTGTCAAAATCCTGTAGCAATGTGAACAAACACAGCTGATGCAGTTGTGCTGAGGAGATTGTTCGAGAGGATTAAACCACTGATTTTCGTGCCTTGCAATCTCTATTCGCTTGATATTACCACTTGATTTAATTTTTTTTGCACTTGTCACACATAATGGCTATAAACAAACACAACAACATAGCATTTGTGGTGACACTTCTTTAGACAATCTTAAGGGAACCCTTGCATGCCTTATTGCAGTCTTGATGGTCTTAATATGTGTTATGAGTGGCTTCTTGGTCTTAAGGCATAAAAACATATGCGCTTAATACAAGTTGATTTTAAAACAAATACTCTTTAACTAGTTTTATGAATAGTTTTAATACAATCTTGATAGCGCTTTTAAGTTTGCATTGCATTTGACATACATTTTAGTCTTAAGCATAACTCTTTCAGTCCTCTTAAAAACGTTTTAGAGTTTATGAAAATATAAAAACTGTTAGGCATCATAAAAAGTCATAACAAAACTATTTATATTTGGTACACTCATGATTCAACTTTAACATGTTTGAGAGTAAAAGGCATAGGAATTGTTTCTTGGGTAATGATGAGGTGATTCATTTTTAACATAAAAAAATGCTATAATTCGTCCATACGAAGCGTACTAAAATATCTAATGCAGGAAAAGTTATAGCGATGTAAATATAATAACATCAAGTGCATACTTATTTTTGTCCAGTACTGTATATTTAGTATTTGTGTAAGACAAAAGATAAAACACAACAAAACAACTCGTTTTTCTAAAATAAAATATTTCTAGCAGAATGAGCAAATCATCTGCCGGAAAATGCCGCACTATAAGTAAGTAGCTGGCGGCCGTTCCTACAAACAATGCACATCCTGGCCAACTTCAAAACAAAGATCTCTCTCTGTCTCTGTGTGCGAGTGACAACATCGAAACAGTTTCTTCCATGAATGAACAGTAGCACAAAACGAACCTAACGAAAAACTCGAAGAAACGAACCCCTAAAAATTGTGCAGCATAGTGCGGTCGAAAGAAAAAAAAAGAACGGAGCGAACAAGAAGAAGGAATTGGCATTTTAATGGATTTTCCGTTCATTTAAATTGAAAAGCCACTCACTCGCAAAGAACCTAAACTGGGATGGTCAACACGAAGAAAAAGTCACAGGCCTTTGTACAGCCTCCATCATTTTGCTTAATACGGTTTTATCGTCTCGCCTCCCCTTTACACCACCCAACACTGGTGATTGTGTGGGTGTAGTGGTGTACGTTTTTGTTCCTTCGTTTGCATTCTGCTGCAAGACATTTGCGTCGTTCGTTTGCTCGGTACATTTTTATAGCTAGTTTATATTTAACATTCCACCATCGAAAACAGTGTAAAACGGGCTTCACTTCAAATCGGATTTAAAGCATTCTAGAATTCTGTGTGTGTGTGTGTGTGCATGGAAAAAAGGGGGTAGAAAGATTTCGTTAAACCCGTCTGCATTCGGTTGCTGAAGACTCAGTTTCGGGCGGACGCCAATTGTAACAGATGATTGCGATCCGGTTTTTGCCTCACGGTCGTAAAATTGCATTCACATTTTTCGTAAGCTTTTCTTCGGGTTGGTAATTATTCCGCTTCCGCCCACCAACTGTGAACCGCT
>KZ062319.1:61898-109939 GCA_002091835.1 Anopheles maculatus
AACCGCTCTCGAATTAAAATGGTTTATCGGTTTTCGCACCAACCAGAAGCTATCTTCATATCCCATCATATCTTTCAACTTACAATTGAGAAAAGGTTAATGGCGCGGTTCAGTTTTCAAATTAACTGCCCGGCACACTAATCCGTTCGGTTTTAGCTGCAACCAAAGATTGGCTGGTCCTTGGCAAAAACGAAGACTTGGTAGGAAGGATCAGCGAGACATAATAAATAAAACTTCTTCCATCATTCCCCTTGATTTGCAGTCGCAAATCTCTATTTTTTGGCCCATTTCCGGTGTGTGTGTGTGTTGACGCTGCTGGTGACTTCACCCTCTGGCACAGTGGGTTGGACAAGAGTGCTCGAACAGCGCTGGACTGAAGTTATTAATGAGCGCGGCCAAACTCGCAGTGTGCATTAAATGTTAATGAATTCGGTGCCCGAGCTGCCGGGGCCCGAGCGTGTTGCGAAGTGACTTGAGCTCATTAATTATATTGCGCCCATTGGTGAAGGAGGCCGGCAGAGGTATGCGGGCATGTCGGAGCGTCGGTTCACGGATTCGTCATGGAGTTGGGACGCGGAAGATGTCAAGCCATCAGAGTGCTTAAGCCATTTGACGGGCGCGAAATGTCAGTACACAATAGTCGCTGCCACGGCCGACAACAAACTACAACGTTGTCATCCCTTCCGATGCTCTGTGGGATATCGAACGGGGGGAGTGGGTTGCAGGGTAGGGCAGGAAAGGATCGTGATGGTGTTACGGTTCGGCAGTCGCACCACGAACATCGGTGGTAACAACCAAACCCACCATCGCCGACACCGTGTTGGGTGGATGATGAGTAATTTGCATATCTTGCAGGCGCGTGCAAACCTTTCCGGTTTCCTGCGTATGGACAGTGTGAGCGAGCGCGCGCCCCATTGGGTGTGATAGCAGCAAACAAACAAAAAAATGTCCCCCATGCGCCAGTTACTGCACAGTGGAGAGATTTTGGGAAAGGGAAGGACAGGATGGAGAGATTTCGAAACATAAGTCGGTAAGCTCAGCGTTGACACCTTCACCGACAAGAAAGGGCAAGGGTGTAATGGAACCCAGAGGCCATCCGGCTTCACATTACCGTTTCGTGGGCCGTTGCATGCCGGGTGCAGGTTGGAAGGTAGGCTGGTGTAGGGGAGATTGTTTGGCATAAATGTCGGTCGGCGACCGACACCGACAACACTATGCTGGCAATATCGTGTCGATTGACGGGTGGCAGACAGGATTGACGCGATATGCAAAGATCACAACCCATCCATGCACTATGGACAATTTCTAGCAACTAAAGGATAAAATTTGCTAAACGATAACAATTGATAGCCTCTTAATATAATGAAAATGTATTTTTTTAATGAGAACCAACTTTATTTCGTTTATGAACCAAAAGATTATTTTGTTAATACAGACTTTTAACCAACCTTTTAGCTTATTTATAATCCAGGATAAAATTATTATTATTGGATTGTTGTATCAGCCTTCAAATTTTCACATAATTTGGAAGAAAAATCACTTTTTTTATTACTTAATTTTGTGAGAGGTTTATTTAATATATCAGGTCTTTAAATAAGTTTTGACCGTTTTAATACGTGCGTCGTTTACTTTAATTTTTTACTTCAGTAAAATCTTTCAACACTGTTATCTTGAAGTGTCAAGTGAAGTGTCAAGTGGGTTTGTTTGTCCTTATTCGTTCGCCCCTTGATGAAGATCTGACCCAAACACAAACTCAGCTGGTAAATACGTTTGGATTTGTTCAGCCAGCCATTAGTCAGCGTTTAAAAGCTTTGGGCATGATCCGAAAGAGAGACCATTCGGTGCCACCTGAGCTAAAGCCCCGTGACATAGAGTACCGTTTGGTCACCTGTGAAGGGTTTTTTGCACTTGTTACTGGCGACGAAAAGTAGATTTAGTACGACAACCCAAAACGTAAAGCAACGTATGGTTACCCGGGACACCCAAGCGGAACATTCATGGCGCCAAGGTAATGCTGTGCATTTGGTGGGACCAGCTGGGTGTGGTGTACCACGAAGTGCTGGAACCAAACGAAACCAACTGTGGCGTTTGAGTCGCCCATTGCAGGAAAAAAGGCCGCAGTACACGACCAGGCATGCTATAATCCCTCTGCTGCACGACAACGCTCGGCCACATGTGGCAGCACCAGTCCGCACTTACCTGCAGACACTAAAATGGGATATATAGTACTTACCGCTATATAGTCTAGATATTGCACCCTTCGACTACCATCTGTTCCGGTCGATGGAGCATGGCTTGACCGCGAACAAAATTTTCTACAAGAATCAAGAACTAAATTTTCTACAGAAGTAGTCTACAGACTAATGTTGTGCGAACTGAATAAGAGTGAATTGCCCCGGCGATTCGAAACGTTTCCAGAATCGCAAAAGACTGGCGACTAACAACTCTCAAATAGTTGTTAAACGATCGCAAAGTTGAAGATGTAAGAATGATTTAATTTAAGTTGTTATGCTTTTCTCTACTATAGACGACTGTTTGTGCTCCTTTTCCAAAATTATTTTTAGGCATCAAGAATCAACGTGTACTCTTGACTGCTCTATTAAAACTGTGATTTCTTATGTCAAAAATGATTTAGTATATAGAAAGATATGAAATGCTTATCATATTTGCTATTCGATTTTGTGAGAGCGATTTAAAACAACATTGCCTGTGTTACATGTCAACAGGCATCCCTGCACGCACTCCGGACGCTAGCTCTTCGGTTAATGTGAGTGCCGATCGACAGTCGAGTTGGCCGCGTTTACAACTGTCAAGTTCAAGGTTGAGATTATATAGACTGTATTTTTAATCATTTATAGATTACAAATTCTATCTAGAGGGTCATATAAACTCTACCCTACTCAGTTCTCTTATAAAATTACTCTGACATGTGTAGCTACCAACATTGTCAAAATCTTCACAGATGAACGTCACTAATTTTGGTTTGATTGCTGTATGATTGGTCAAATGTTTAACAGAAGCTGGCACAAATGTTTGACATTTGTTAGCTGAAATCAACGTAAATCTCTTACTATTTGTTTGACTCTTCTATCTCAAGGAGCCTGTCTGTATAATGTATTAAAATCTCTAATACTATAACATCTTGCTCAGTACGTACTCTAATCAGAAAACACTGATAGAATCTGAACCTAAATTTTTGAAGTATACAAAACAAAAAATAAGCTATAACAGCAATGTCTTAACGAAAATGAAGTTGTTTTGGATTGATTTCTTTGCATTTTCAATCAGAATCGAAGCAAAATACAAGTTAACGCCCGTCACAACTTATCTCACACAGCGCGTTTTGATGACTACGCGGCGCGACGGATCGGCACCGGTGGTTCGGTCTCAGTGAGGTTAAACAAGAAAATAGTTAGTCGTAACAGGAACTCCGTGTCTTTCACACGTAAGTCAGAAAGAACCGGTAGCACAAGCCTCTTAACTCGCACATTATGTTAAAAATGGTCGACAAATGTATTCTTTACAGACTTCGAATTAAGCATGTGCTACGATTGTGCTATTTGTTGTCGCGAATGTATTTTTTATCGTAGTTTTCACGCAGAGCAGTCACCTTGCACGATTGTTTTGTCAAAAGCTTGGGCTTTGTTTTCATATATTGAATATTAAAGATGTTAAATAAAATTCCTATTGCTAGCAATTGCCATAGTTATGGTATGATCTCCAAAGAGTTTTCTTATGTATCATTCTCTAGTCGTTTTGGTTGAAATTATTGACTTATCATCTTCTTATTTTCATTTGAAAGCACCATTAAAACTTTCAAATTCAAAGGTTTTCAAATGTTCAGTAATTCTATTAAATTAATAACTTTTTTGACCGAACTTTTGAGATGTTGAAAATATGTTTCAGAATCATTGATTCACTTTGTTGTTATAATATTAAATGAAATCTAATTTCAAACTAATATAAACTCTGTTTGTCACTTTACACAAATTTTCTTATTTAAAAAAAACGTATTAAATTCTATTAAATGTTTTAAAATGTGTTATGTGTAACAGATTGTTTTTAAGCTAATCCTTTAATTTAATTCTTAATTTCTATAACAACATTTCATACCTTTATACCACCCAATGTGCATGGAAGTTCTGGAAAGGGACAAAAAAGAAGGGTGTGAGTGTTCGATAACTCCCGACCACCTTCCGCCGAAATGATTGATGTTCAATTTGCATCTGAATGCGCGGAAAGAATCAAAGTGAATAATCTACTTCCTGCGGGTTGTTTTGGCGCACGGTGTACCGCGCTTTGCATAACATTGAGGCGTGCGCCCGCGACCAAGAGTAAATTTTGCACACAACGGCGGTGCGATGATGCGGGACTGCGAGCACGGACTCCGGACACACTCCACTTGAGATAACAAATCCACCGTACACCCCTTTAAAGGAGCAATAGACGTAGAGGGACAAGAACATTGGGAAGAAAGAATCGCCGGCATTGTAATAATTGCAATATCAAATTCTCAAAAGTTGACAAGTTTATCGATTACGAATCCTTTGGTGTGTCTTCAGTCACCCGCCTGCTATTGAATTACGCATCTCCACTCATGCAGGCGGATTTATCTACCTCTCTTTCTCTCTATCCCGTTCTCTTGGTATATATAAAACAAGCTCTACTAACCTCTACAACCACTAGCGTAGCGAACAATGAACAATCGCAGGAACGATTGTTCCTTCCCATGGCGTTGCAGTGCGAGCGTTATTGAGTGAGTGTGTCTTGCCATTCACATCATCAAACCCTTCATTTTGTTTGTTTGATCTCAATCGAGCATCGACCGCTTGTCCCGTTTACCATTGTTTGGTGGAAACGTTTCCAAATCCTTTATCCTTTGATTCGAGAAAAATCACGATCGAAGACAACGCTGAGCACGAGGTCGATAGGCGATTATTATTGTGGGCCCCGATTAGGACGATGATGGAAGCCCTTTTTGTCATCCCATCAACCCCTTGTTCACCTTTCTGCCTCGCGCCCTGAAAACACGGGCCTCTTGTAGCTTGCAGTGACAACGATTTGCTTGTTGTTATATTGTTGGACAGCTCACCAAAGGACAACCAAAAAACCCTGGGAAGTTTTGCTGAAGTACTTGCCCGTTTGGTTACTCAGATTAGAGACACACCCGAAACCACCGTTTGACTTCGGCGTTCGGCAGCACCGTCAGCATCGGTGGTCGAGATCTGAGGTACGTTTATGCTGGTTATTAAAATTCAATTCCCTATCGCCCAAAATCCGGTGTACACAAACACGTGCAGCCCATCACGCCCGTTGCCCTCGAGGGTGGGTCGAGCGAATTGCAGGTCCCAGCGATACCATCGGGTCGTGCTCGGTTTGTGTATCGTTTTCTTTTCTCTTTTCTTTCGACCCTTTGTGATGGTGAATTTAGTTCAAATTAAAGAGTCATTAATCGAACCGAACGCGTGAGACAAAGCGGATAAAGGGTAGAGTGGCCGGACGCGGTAGGTCCTAGACACGTATCGATTTGTGAAGGACGCGCCCGTAAGACATCGGCAGGGAGTCGCACACGTTCGAAAGTCCTCGAACGGATATTGAAGGTGTGTACGATAGTCCAAATTCTACGAAGCAACACACATATCCCTAATCTAGTGGGGGAAATATCTCTGCTTTAGAAGGAAATACAGTTGAAGAATGAAATACCCTGAGGAGTTCCAAGAAATTCTTACCAATAACAACGCGTGGTGCAATACTAAAATTGAGAGAGCACCAACGCGTCTACTATAAACCGCAGGCGTCTATGGTAGCTGTCAGTAGATGTTGCTGTGGTTGGGCCATACTTTTATATGTGACGCCCTAAGGATTTTCAAACCCCGGATGGCACCTTGCCTCAGCTACTGTTCCAACATCAAGGAGCAGGTCACGCTTAGGCGTACATCACCTCCAGGGACGATGCGACAAAGAATCAAAGCGATACGCACGACCAGACCCAAACATCAAACGGAGTTGCAGCCAGAACTGCAGCGTGTCGGCCCAGGTGTTGGTCGCTCTCCTGGGTACTGCCCTGTGGGGAATCTGCCATCTTACGCGAAATCTACGAGACGTGTGATCTTTTGCCACCGGGCTCACCAGAAGAGAAGCAGAAGAAGCCGGTTGCTGTTCGGGGTAACGTGTTGCGGGTTCGCGTTTGATACGCACTGCTAGTGCTGGCTCGGTCCAATTAGAAGCAGCTCAAACTGCATCCTTGCACGATGGGCTTCATCCGGCGGCGTGTCTTCGATGTACAATGCGTGAGGCGTGACGAATGACCAATGGTATCAATTGTGTTATACATCCCGGGCGTGCGGAAGGATGTGCATTGACATCCCTATCCTCAATGTGCGTTCGGAGCTGTTCCGTCATAACGCGTCTAATCGCAGGAAGGATGCGAAATATGGTAACTTACTTCTTTCGTCCGTCCGAAGGGATCAAAGAACAAAAGACGTCCGCATTAACGGAGTGGAAGTAAGGCGGGCGGAATATGAAGACACCGGAGATCAAATAATGATAATGATGGGTAACGCATACCCTGAAAGTGGTTCTCAAGGGCAACACGACTTGCCGCAGTTTGAGCATCGAAACTGGGCAATTATCATTATTAACGTTTGTTTCAGTTGGCCAACCTAGCCGGACTGGTGGCAAGGGATGAAGACACTCCCGTACGACCTTCCGAATCGGTCGTCCAGGGTGACTTCTTTACCTTCGGAACCCCAGCTCGCCGCAACACATTGCAAGACTTAAAAAGCGAAACGATAACTTGGGTTAAGTTAGGGACAGAATGTTCACAGCCCCACATTCTGGGCACGTGGTCAGGACGTTTGATCTCTCTGTCTGTGTACCGTGCGTAGTTGCCTTGGCCCGTAAAAACTTAGACAACCATGTTTGATGTTTTATCTCAACCGAAAAACCCTTTTTTTGTGCTTTAGAGTGGTGCCAGTTCTAGCGCATAATCCTGTTGGCTTCTTTTCACCGAACGTCGATTCTTCTGCATGCCTTCACAAATGGTCTGGCAAAGAATGTCTGACCAAATGGAACCAAAAGCGTAAAAAACTTGGCCCAACTCTGATGCAAACAAGTGGATAACGTTGTGCGGACAATAGACAAAGCTAGTCCCCTATTCTTACGGTGGGTGTCGATGGGCAATCCATCTCTATTCTCCATGTACGATAAGGCATTGTGTCCATTAATGAAGTACAAAAGTACTTGGAAATGCATGTACAAATGAAGAGAGCGAGAGAGAAAGCAAGAGAATGAAAGATACTGTTGGGCAGCTCCAAATGGGTCACATATATCATTTTCCGTTCATTTGCTTCACATTCGCGGCAGTTTATTGATCGCTGGCAGCCAATAATCGTTACCGGATGGGTTCAGTAGTCTGGCTTCGAATTTGAGTGATTTCATTGCCTCTCGCTCTCTCTCTCTCTCCCTGCCCCTCCTTTCCCCACCAGCCAACCTAATTGTGAATCTTCACATTAGACATCACGTGAACCTTACAAAGAGCGCTAGACATTCGCAGTCTTTGATGTATCAGGATTCTAAGGGGGGTGGAACAGGGTGGCGGTAGATGGGGCAAGGAACTTCACACATAATGGGCTAACATTTTATCGATATAGCCATTCCTTCCTGTCGCGTTATTTCACCTACCTCGTCCTCATTATAGCAAGATGCGCTTTTCCAAAAAAAAATCCCCGGTGTGTGTTGTGTTGTGGCAAAAATAGGAGCAAAAAAAAGAAGGAAAACACAGATTCTGGCCATCTTCGCACGCGTGCGGTGTTACATTCCCCCTTGGATGGGAGGTAACGGCGCCAATGAATGGTGCTATTTTTCAAACAAAATTACCCAATAACTGTCAGCACGCTCCAGCCAAGCTTTTCCACTGCCCTAGAATGGTACGCAACACGCCGAGGCGCCTGCAAATGGAGGCGGGCTTGCTTCTTTCTCCCGCTTTTTTTTTGTGAAAGGGGTGTCCTTGATCCCCGGGTTCGGTGCCGGGTGCGTCAAATTTACGATATGAAATGCGTGGCAGCATTAACAATGCCTTTTTCTTGCGCTTTTCCACACTTGTTAGGCGAAAAGTTTTGCCTCATAAAGCGTTTGGCGTTGGGCTGGAGGCTGTAGGGTGGCGCGTTTGGCGTTTGGCAGAGTGTCAGAAATCGTAGCATCGTTTGCATATCCGGGGTGGGACCTATGACTGGCGTAAGTTTCTACCAATTCTGAATGAAATAGCACCGACCGAGTAGTTGCGATGAGGGAAAAACACATTGCTCTTACACACTCGAGAAGTTTCGCCCGGCGAGTGTTTTGGCCGAGGGTCTGCCGTACTGTAAACATAATTTGCCCCATTGTACACATCCACCGGTGTACCGAAAACCGGGACCGAGCGTACTTCATCCCTTGGCAGGATGCAGACCAAATGCAGTGATGCCAGCTCCTGTTGCGGTGCAAGTGAAAGCGTATCCTCTCCATCATTAACATCCGGTCGTTCACATTCGTTCGCCTTCCGCCTTAAATCACAAGCCTCAATGTGAAAGCTTCAATTATTTACGCTCGCAAAACTACTTCCACTTCTCATCTCAAATCTTCTTATTACCGCCGAACGAAGGCCGACGAGCAAAAGGCAAACTGTGCTCCATGTGAACGATGTGCCGATCGTACTATGCCGCTGCTACTGTGGGGTGTAGTTTTTAATGCGAAAAGTTTTATCCGGAAACGAATCCCCCCCATGGATATTGAGAATGAGAGCAGGAACAAAAAAAGGAAACGAAAAATCAAGCCGAGTGTGTTGATTTGTTGAAAAAATAATTACACTTCATCTTCAGTTCAGTTCAGTGATTCGCAGATACCTTTCTCCGGACGCCGGACCTGAGCAACAGGCACGGACAGACTTTTCCACTCTAATCATGACTTGTTTTGCCCAGTCTCGAAAAAAACGATGTTGTACGTATTGAGCTTTGTTACCGCTGGGGGTGGAAAGCAATAGCGAGCGTGGAAAGCGCACCTCGAGGAGCAGGCACTATCGCGCAATCAACAAGCAAGCCGCGACCCCGAAGGGCTAAAACGGGGTTAAATGGTTTCGAAGCACGCTACAGCGTTATGGAATCGGTTGCATCCAATCAGGTAGCAGTCGTTTGCAGTTGTTTCGTAATGTTTACATGATACCGTGAGGGGATTTAGATTTTTTTTTATCCGTAAAAAAAGTATTATCGGAAATATTTCTTGGTGGATTTAAGACATCCGATGTTTTGTCGATATTTTGTGCCCTTTTATTCATTATTTGCATTCTAAAATTTTCTTTCATGAAGTCTGGATTTTGTGTATGGATTAATTAGTTTCTTTGAAATTGTCACAAGGCAGGTGTCAGCCTCTATAAACAAAACAGCATCATAACGCCTTCCAACATGGCATTTAATGCGTAATTGCATACTTTCGAGCGTTTTGAGAATGAAACAAAAATTTGAAGACCAAAAAGTGATGCTGTAGTAGGAAGGAACTAATATTGGAACACATGTTTTACGTTTTATAATTTCACATACATTTTAAACAAATTATAATTAATAATTTATAAAAAGACAAAGTGTGTATGGGGAACATGAAGGACTTAGTGCTTCCTTAGGCAAAAATTATACTTTTCTGTAGATTCAGAACGTTGTCTCACAACAGTATGTAGTGCCCAGTTACACATTTATTCAGATCAAAAAGTTATTTCATGAAGTTTCACATTTATTCATCCAACATGAAGTTTATAGTAGCAACAAAATAGACTTCCTTACAATAAAAGTCTAGCTGTAAGGAGTTGGTACTACAAGGAACTATCGGATTAGTGGAAACTAGGTGTATAACCTACAGTTGAAAAAGGGTGACTGGTCTGCGTTGGTCTGTGCTGAATTCCGAGCAATCATTGCCCTGAATGCTACCTATAAAATTCTGTTCCGGATACTCTTCTGAACACTCGCGCCCCTTGCTACTGAGTAAGTCTGTAGCTACCACGCCAGGTCTACCAGATTCTACCAGGTCCTTTAGAAATTCTGGAGACACCAGATCGGTCTACCGTACCATAAATCGGACTGAACAATGAACAACCAAGCAGTAGTGCAAATTCCCTGGAAAGCTGGTACGGCTGTTAAGGTCCACAATGGACAAGGTAAAAGATGAATGAGTCGAATATGTCAATAGGGAATCGTTCGAATCTCAAAGAGGACTTAACTACGTGGAAGGACTCTCGTATTTGTTGTTTAACAACGTTCTGTTTTATACTCGATCTCATAATTTATTTGGCCTCGATTTATTCGGTCTCGAGGGCAAGATTATAATTCAAGAAAAACACAACGTAGGGCAATTTTGTTAACAGAATTGGACAATAAAAGTTTATATTAAAACTAGACGACACAAAACACCATCCCTACCTGGCCCTAGCTGTAACCCTAACCGGTGAACACGTGAGGGCGGCATCCGATGACGTGGGGCGCTGTCCGGTATCCGAAGCGCTGTCTGGCATCCGAAGCGCTGTCTGTCATCTGATGCGCTGTCTGACGTTTGTGCTTACGCGTGTCGGTGTCGCGCAGCTTAGTCGGTCAGCGCAACTATATAACAGGAACATACATCACTCAGTAAAATGTTTTGAATAGATAGTAACATATTGTAAGCCCATATAGAACTTTACAATCATATAGTGGAACCTTGCATTCATTTAGGGGCTTGAAACTAAGTAATCAACAGTGGATTTTTTTTTTCGAGAGTTTAGTCCTCGCCTTTTAATTTGGTAAAACGCAAAATGTCATCCAATAGTTTGTTTACATCACTACGATCACTTTACATTTGATCAGCCCTCAAGTTATTTTTTTTTTTCAAAAGTAAAACGTCTTTTACACTATATCACTATTTTTGCAAAACTATATCTGCTTGCAACATTCCACAACGAGCTTGCAATATACCACAATCCGTTTGAAACATTCCATTGAGTGATTTAAAAGTTCCATTATATGGATCGAAGACGCCTAAAAGTATGCACAGTATACATTAAAATTTGACTACTTTAAGCCTGTTTAATGCTTGATTCATCGGATATGCAAAAATAAAACACACACACAAACACACACACACATACATACACATACACACTTACACATACGTTCCTTGCATCGTTACACTACAGCTACACCGTATGTAGCTTACCAACACGCTCTGCAATCGCTTTTAACGCTAGATAAATTCCAACTCTGGCCACATTTGTTACTTTCCCGCGTCTCGGTTCGCATTCGGTTCGGGGGATGAAATTAAAAGCTTTTAAAACCGTTAACCTACCACCCAACGCTTCCCCCGTTCGCTGCTCCCAAACATTTCAGTCACACGGTTTGGCTTCTCGGTTTCGCTTCAGCGTTCGACATCCCGTCACCGAGCCGGGCATGATTTGTCGCCTGTTGCGTGCATGCATGCGTACGGGCGTAAGAATATTCATCCTGCTTGTTTCGTCCATCCTCCGGTCTGGTTCCCCCTTTTCTACAGTTGTCGCACTTTTCAATCAGTGGTAAAAGTCTATAAATTTCACCATTTTTTAATGGATTTTACATGCAACCGCGCTGATAGCCGTGGCGCAAGCAGAAGGCCAACCGAACCGCGAGCTAAATGAAATGGAATGGAATAAAGTGCATGTGCGCGCGCGTGTGTGTATGCGGGTGTGCAAAACTGGAAATGGAAATATTGAAAAACATTTACAACCTGTCACCGAAACGCCGAAACGGAAGGAAAATATTGAACAAACAGCGTACCGGGCGAACTGCTAAATGACAGCTAGGAGAGAGAAAAAAAAGAGGTGGCACAAAACAGCACAAAAAAAAGAAGGAAGCAGAACACTGTTCCATCAAAATGAGCCGAGGGAGAAACAAACAAAAACCACCAAATGTCCGACCACCGACAAAAACCCCCGCTGCACCGCTAATGTGCCGAGATGGAAAATCGCTGAAATCGAGACATAAATCTAACCACTCCATACGCAAATCCGTTTGCAAAACGCTTCATCTTCCGCTTCCGGTATGTGCGCGGGTAATGGACCGGGCAACAGACAGGCGGGCGAAATATCCTCCCGGGTTTGTTTTTTGTTTATGTGCGTGTGTCTGTGTGTGTGTGTGTGTGAACAAAGACCGTGCTCCATGTGCATGGTGGTTGCGTGAGGTTTCAGGAGATCGGCAACTCGTACGGGGGCGCACTTAGACGAGCATATTTTAACAGTTTTGTCCCACTTGTTCCGTGTGCCACTGTAAAATCGGTTTGCTGATGTTTGTTTGGGCGGTGGCGACGGTTACACATATGACAGTAGCGATGGGCGAGAAGTCGCGCGTCAGCCCTCACGCGGCATCCATTTCCGGTTCGGTCGTAAAACATAACCTTACAGGAGTACGACGCCACGCGATGAGCTCACATGTGCGAAATTTAATGCGACTGCAAAAAAGATTAAGAGACCGAGAGAGAGCGAGAGAGAGAGATGAAGAGGTTACAAAACCGTTAGCGTCCAATATTTATGTTGCGTATGTAAATAATAAATTATTCGCGAATCACTGCCAAAAATGTATGACCCTTTTAGCGTATGGGAACGCCATACGGGTTTCCTTTTTGCTTCCGTGCACAAGACACACCAATCACCGGCCTTGCTTAGCAAATGTTTAATGCACTTCCCATCTATCTTTGGGCCACGATAACTCCACCATCAGGCTGATAACTTTTGATTGGGGCTGATTTTTTAATCGTATTAGGAAGATAAAATCCCGGATGCTCCGAGAACTGAGCAGAATGTTAAACGAACGCTGTCCGGTCGGTGGTTGTTGTATCATTTATGAATTAATTTTCAAAATCGTTAAAAAAAAATCCTTGAAAAGAACCACTTCCGAAAATCCCATCGAGTCAAATTAATTTGAGCGTATGAATAATTAATCCCATCCTACCGAAAGGTCCGGTCCAGGCGCGCCCATTCAAGCTGTCTCCAAGTGAAACGACTCCATAAAGTGGCTGGACACATAAAAAATGTCCTCAATCTCGCCGCAGACAAAGGACGAGACACGGAAAAACATTTTCTTTTTGACGTTGTTTGGCTTCTCCAACACTCACGCGAAGAATTGGACGATGGAAATGGATGAGATTTTGATTGCCCGACAAACGACGGTCACTGTTTTACTGGTGCTCGGGATTGAGACATAAAAGCGGACCTTGAGCATGAGCAGCCGGCGCAACCGACCGTGAAGAAATCTAAACGCTCACGAACGTCCAATCAAGATGGTGGTCAGTGCACTGGCGAGCGACAAACTCTTTATGCGCTTGTTAACGTGTGGAGACGCGTTTTATGTCGCGAGCTGATGTTGATGCAACCTCCGGTTGATTGAATAGGTAGTTTTAGTTGGTGGAGAGCGTTTAAATGTGGAGTTCCTGAAGTACGGCGAGATTATCCGATCCAAATAGGATGCAATTTAAGGCGAATCTCCAGACTCAGATCTTCCTACCAAAGAAGCCCTGCCTAATCCTTTCCGGATTCACCAAAAACCTGATGCGCTCAGAATTGCCGGATGACTACACCCGCACCGGGGTAGCGAGAAATCCAAAATCCATCAGGACAACTAATTAAAATCGATTCATCCAGTGGCGTAGGCCACGCCGCACACGCTTTACGCTCGGTGTCCGTGTGACAAAAGGGGTAATTGCTTCTTCCTGATCTCCCGCGGGAGATGTGCTGTGCGTTCCCATCCTGCCGGTAATTACCGGCGCCGATTTATTGACAAACAAAAACACACTACTCCACACCTATTCACACCGGGTGGACTTGCACAGGGTGGAAGAGTATTGATCTTCTTAAAATGGCACACGTACGTCCCCCTTTTTCGCCGGACACTGGACACAATCGGGGCAAAATCTTTGCACAGGACGCATTGTGTTTCGATGCGATGAGCCGAAGACATGCCGGACAATGGTCTCCAGAATGTTCCGAGTGGCGCTCTACACTAAGCCAGATTAATGTTTGCTTCGAAAGTTAATTAAAAGCAAGTTCGGTCACACATACACACCCACACACACTTCTACACACTGATAGAGATGGTCTGAGCATTTTCTGTCCCCTTAGGGAGAACATCACTGGGCCGGGTTCTAGTGGCCGGCACCTTGGCAATTGAATTAATGGTCCCGTCCCATGGGGTGTCGCATCGCCGACAGTGTGTCCAAAACACACTCCGGTTCCGGTGGGTGATGTGCCCGTCGTCACCTTCCCGTGGGAGTTCGGCCCGTTCGGACACTGTCCACTAGGAAGTACCGAAGCGTCACCAGACACCGAGGTTGTCATTTCTCCGATAGGTCACACGACCGGTGAACGCTGGCCCGAAATGTCACACCGGCCAGCCAGTACTGCACTTTACCCATCGATAAGGTGCCTGTCAACGGGAACCTTTTGGTTAGTTGACCGAGGGGTTTTTATCCCTGGATCACCCTTTCGCCGGACGCGCCCGCTGCAGTCCGTCAGGCTGGTCAGCTCGGTATGCTACCTTCGCCCCGGGGATAGCCGATGCTTACGATGCGTGACTCGACCCATCGTCACATTCGGAGTTGCGAGTCCTCACAATATCTCGTCCGGTGCGGTGTGTGCAATAGTATTTTGCAAATGTTTACCCGGAAGATTATATTTGCATGCCGAGGCGAAATTACCGGAACCGACGGCCGAAACCAAAAAGCCCCACCTCATCCCTACCGCACGCTTGCATCAAGACGGGATGGTCGAGTGCGCGGGCGGGAACTCCGGGGCAACTGCATTGTGTTTAAATAACGAGCAGCATTTGTAAGATGAAGGCAAATATTTGCCCAGAATATCGAGCTTAATTATCTGCTGACACTACGGAACGGAGTCTCGCTACGGCGTCCTCAGAACATCCACCCGTTCCACCCTGTCCCTGGAGGTGACACTGGACACCAGGTAATGACTTGAGATGGTTGTACGCCTCTACCCACCCGAAAGCGCACGGATAAATATACTTCAACGTTCGGTGTGTTTCTCCGAAAAACCTGGAGCACAGCGAAGAGCCTGTTTGCTTACCCGTGTCTCAATCGCACCTTAATGGCACGAAATCATTGTCCGAAACTTGGCAAACCTCCTTTTTGCTGGGTGGCTTATTGGTTTGGCACCGTACGCTCTTGGGGGCCGATTGGTACATTTTCAGCCCACCGTGCCGTGCCGTTTGCCGGCAAATCTCCAATCAACATTAGTACACCTGGACCACGCTGGGCCTGGATTGAGTTGGGTGGGCCGTACCGAAAATGAAACCATGGTCCAGGTGGGGATCGACTTTACTTCCAGATGGGAAAGCGTTCTGTTTGCTGTTGGCAAAGATATCATCTGCGTGCGTAATGGATCCAGCACATGCATGTACATTTTACGCAACCTCAACGCCTGATAGTATGCAATACGTATGTGTGGAACGCTTTTCCTTGATCCAGGTATTCGAGGAGGTTTATCTTGCAGACCGGGAGAGAGTCTTTATCTTTATTGCAGCTCGAAGAGATTGAGTGGGTGTCAATTTTGAGCCGTTCGATTGCTTGGCTGGTTTCCGCAATCCATTTCGTCCAGAGTTTATTAACCAATACTTTAGTATTGTTGTATGCATTTTTCTTTTAAACTAGAAATCTTCAACCATTTCTGGTCTCTTACCGAAATAGATTTTATTTTGTTTCTCTCATACGGTGAAGTTTGCCAAACGCTAAACGTCCAGATAGTATCCCCTCCCGAAAGGTAGGCCACACGTGCAACACGGTGAAAAACAATCAACCCGTGTTTCAGCAATTGACTCGTTGTGCGCCATTACATCGCACCCATGTTAAACAAACGCAAAAAAAATCACACACACAAAAATAGCTAGAAACAAAATGGTGGGTTGGGTGTAAAAGTGTAAAACAAAATCATCGCATGTACAGCACGTCCCGGAGCGTACGTTCTGGGCAGGCCGTCTGGTGGCGCGATCCGTTGTTGCGGATGTGTGGCTAACCCCGCGGACTTCCGGTGTGGCGTGACCACACGCTCGACCACCGGGACGCGGGATGGTTTTACATTGTAAATATTTGCCCCGAAGCCATATTACCGTTTTGTCCTGGTTCCGTGGTCTTTGTTTTCGCTGGAAGATTGTTCGCGCGGCGTGGAGTTGTGTCTTCCCGATGCCGGCTGCTCCCGAGTGACAGTAAGTTTGTCACTCGGGGTGTATGAGGTTTTTTTTTGTTACTGTTGCTGTTGCTTGGTTTAGCGAAGGATCAGAGTACTGGTTGAATTTCTGTGTTTTGCAACTGTTGCCCGGATCACCTTCACTGGAGAATATCGGTAGCTGTCGCTTGTAAAGCGCGACCGTGAGCCGGAATACAGTGAGGGTTGTGTGAGGTTGGGACACACACGTTAATAAAATAGCTTCAGTTATTTGCCACCCTCCCGTTTCCTTCGCGTGGCCCAGTTGGTCAAGGGTTTTGACAGCAGCGATCCGAACGCTCCAACCGGTGATGATGATGATGTTGTGGAAGCACACCATCGCTCCAGCTAGCGTTGGTGAAGTGAAAGACAAAGCATGTTCCGATTAATCTTTCGCTCGGGTGTGGGAAGCGAGCGCACGGGGCTAGCACGCCACACCGTACCGGGCGTGCCATTAGGGCAGAAGGTTCACGCCAAAGGACACCCAGGAGACCCGACCGGCCCCCGGAGATGGTGGTTTAGTACATGGCAAAATGAGGAAAATATTTGCACAAACATGACGACCGACCGATTCGATTGTGGGAGCTTACCGTCTATCCCGGACCGTCGTCCCCGTCACGCACACCCGTCTTGCATAGTTACCGGTTCGTTTTGATGATGGTTTTGTGAGATTGAGCGAATGATGGGTTTTGGCGAGCTACACATTCATTCGCTGCAGAAGTCATCATTGTCGTCATGGCATTGTTTTATACCGGGGGTTTCCCTTTTTTTTTTGTTTGTTACGCTGTATCCCCACACTCGCTTGCGAATCAGTTGTAATTTTTGTTGCATACCTTTCAGGCGCTCGATAGAAGGCCAGCTGTTGCAGGCGCTAAGCGGACCTGACACTAGAAATATGGACAGCTGGAACGAGTTTTATTTTTCCGCCGTTGGTTTCGGGGAAGGTTTTTGTTCTGTTTCCATTTTTACCTTTTATTAGTAAAAAACCAAATGTACAAAAAAATGCTCTTAGTCCGAATATGTGTGTGTGTGTGTGTGTGTGTGTGTGTGTGTGTGTGTGTGTGTGTGTGTGTGTGTGTGTTTTTTGTAGCAAGACATACTCAAAACAATGAGATTTTGGGGGCGGTCATTCTTTGATGGTGGATGGTAGTGTACAAAAGGGGCCGGTGGGGACAATAAAAGGTGGAACCGCGCTCGGAAAGCAATTGACGGTATGAACGTGCCGGAATAAGCTTCGTTTGGCATCAGTGCGTCAGCGAGATAGTGAGAGAGATAGAGAGACAGAGACGGAGAGATCTAGAACGAGAGAAAGACTGAGAGCGAATGGACTATACCCAAAAAGGAAATGTGTCTTGGAAGGCTGTCTGTAGATCGGAGATATGCATGTTTAGAGATCAAAGTATTTGCTTCGTTTTCAGGTTTTTTTTTGTTTTGTTGGCTTAACTTGCTTTTATCTAAATTTATTCTGCACGCAGAAAAAGTGGAGCGTGCCTGCAAGGGGTTTCACAAAACAAAACCATACAAGATGGTGAACTTCGTTTAACGACATCGATTTATCCTTAGGAATAAAAAAAACATAAAACAAACCAAAAAGATAAAATAATAAAAAGAGTCATATGCATATTGACCGCTCTGGACCTTTAGAAATGTTGGTCCTTCCCGGTCGTTCAAGATAGAGTTTGACATGTCTCTTTTCCACCGCAGCATGAAGCATACTTTTGGGCGCCATCACCGGAAAGCAAAAAGGGTAGAAATGGAAATTGGTTTGTCACGTAGTTGACTGGTCCATCTCTCTGGTGTCCTGTTTTTTAGGATGCTTGTTCGTGCCCTTTTTGACATTTCTTTGCTACCCTTTCCCACCATACAAGCATGTGTGTGTGTGGGTGTGTGTGTGTGTGTGTGTGTGCATGATCATCGTTTGCTCACGCTTCAGGCGCGAAACATTTTCCTTTTGGCACCGTGTTACACCGTTCAAATCGTTTTGCAAATTTTTCTATTTCCTGAAACGCGGCAATCCGCATTACAAAACCCACTATGACAGGGGTGAGAGTTTATTGCGTTGGATACTAGTTTGTGCGATTTTTTGTTGTTGTCCTCCCCAGTCTTTGGTACAGCTTTTTCGCGGTTCGCAGGTCGCTTGAGGGTGCATCGTTTGTGTTTTTTTCTCTTCTCTTTGCTGTTTCGTAACGCCAGAAAGGTAGGCTATTCTCTTTTCATTTCACTTCTCCGTCGTGGTTTACACTTTGTTTGCATTTTATTTCGCCGATTTTTTTTCCGTCACGTGAAACACATAGAAGCGAAAAAATTAAAACTTTACCATCGTCCAACATTCCCGTTCACACCCGTTTCCCCCGGCTCAAACACACATTCAAATCCCAAATCCCGGCACCATTGTGAATGCCGAACCGGGCTCTGGGATCGTAATGAATCTATTGTCCGAGCAGAAGTTTAATTAATTTTCATCCACACATCATCGAATCGACAGTGACTCTCGGAGGGCGCCACGGTTTACATCCCCCTCTCTCCCTTTCCGAACACTCTGTCCCCTGTTCACTTGATGCTGCTGCGAAGTGATGGGAGTAATTTGCGCCATCGGTTGGTAAGCGCCACGACTGGACGGTTAGAACCGGTTAGAACCGGTCGGTGGTTGGGGCTCGAGGTTTAAAATTAAAAATTTTCATTTACAGTCCTACTGCAAGCGTACTGATGCTCGAATTTGATACCCCTTCCGTACACATACCAACACATATACACACCCACAAATGTCAGTGTCCAAGGGTGTCTGTTAGAGCACGGAGCACTGGTAGCAACTGAAAACCCTGTATCAGTGTCGCTTCCGAATGTAAGGTGACGCTTGAAATGCTGCCCATCCAACTACGACGTGACGAGGACATCCAGCGCCTGTAACACCGCATTCGAGACGCATTAATCGCTCTTTCTTCCCGGTGTGCAATAAGTTTGGGGATGGAGCAGCAAAAGCCAGACACGTGAAGGGATGGATTTAAGTAAGACATGAGCCACTGTTTATTTGTGCAACCGTTTAGAAACATAGGAAGGAAAAACAAATAAAAATGGTTCAAAAATAGCTCTTGCGTCTTGCGGTGAGTATACCGTTGAGTCGCGATTAGAACTTTCTGGACCACGGTGCACAATGGGCAGCTACGAACAAATATCAGGATAGAATTCTTGTTTTGATAGTTCTAAATTGTGATAGAAAAATGCATTTTAGTATAAATTGTTAACTTTCTGTTGTGCAATGGCATCAAATAAAATTGTATGTTAGGATGGCCTTAGGGATTCTTAAGTATACTAAGCAGATACTTTGCACCGTACTTATCGACAGAGGTGAAATTTCTAGTAAGTAGTAAGGTCCTAAGGGCTTCTGGCAGTAAGAAGGTCTCGAACTTCGTAAAAGAACCTCGTATTTAGTGCATTACTGACCTCATTCGCGCATACAAAACTAAATTTTCGTATAAAGTCTCGGCTTCAACTTCGATTTCGACCGGATGAGCAGATTTTATGCGTTAGATGTCCTACATTTATTCTGCTTAAGACCTCCTAGGAACTACTGTCCACCGCTCATTCCCGGTTGGACGTGGCGTTCATATAGAATATCCTGAAGTTTGTAGGTCATTTTCAATGTATAATTACTGATAATGAATTACAACCATTGTTCACGTGTAGGATCAAAAGAGTCAGATTTGGCTGCATCAACTCGTTTGCAATCTATTTCACATTTGTTAGGATCACCACAGTCACGCATGTATGCGTGGCTCGGGTTTATACGGAAAGGTTGGTTACCGTAATCAACTAGTGCTTCAGTGTGGTTTGGAGAAATTCCAGTGCTGGAGTACCACAAATGGCCTGGAGTTATGCATTGAGAACAGTGTTGCCCTCACATTAGTCAGAAACACTGATCCGCTGTTTTACCTGTAAACACTGTATCAAATTCCTTGGGGTATATTAAGTGTTTGATGATAAGTTCCACGATTAGCTGTAACACATTGTAAGAAGCATTTAAGGAGCGATCTAGGTGATTTGATGGCGGCCAAAATGCTCTACTGCTCTCTAGTTCGTGCAATAATTGAGTACGCAACCCGAAGTGTAGAGGTCTGCAACGGCATCCAGCGAAAGTTCACGAAGTTTACTCTACGTTTCTGAAGAGCTGTTCCAAGTATCCTGTCAGCTCATATGCCATTAATCTTGCGATAGTTTCTCATAAAACAATGTGATTCAGAAGTTGAACCAGTCATGAAAATGTACATCAGCAGGTATTGTACTTCATTCTCTAAAGTATTATAATCAATAATTCTTTTTCTTTACTTCAACACTGCACTACAGCTACAGAAGATACAAAACAAAATAAAGAATATTAACAAATATTAATAAATAAATAAAACAAATAGACATTAACGTAATAAAACTAGCAAATCATTGTAGCGCCTATACCTTGAGAAACAGAAAAATGATGTCGATAGGTTCATGATTGCCTTGTCAAATATTCTGACTATGAAGTATGTATTTATACCGCATATTTAAATAAATTTAGTTTTAACTGTAGATAAAACTAGATAAAAAAAGAGTTAGTAAAATGGTTCTTGTAAATCTTGTCTTTGACAGTTTCGTGCTTCAGCAACATAGTCAAGTTTTCTGAATTATATCTTAAAGATATTCATTTCCTAGCAATACATATCTTATAAAATCCTTGTTTGGTTTGCTCCTAATCAAAAGCTGATTTTTGGACTTTTATCCCGACAAATGCCCAACGTGATAAATGAAATCCAAGATGCAACTGTCTCCTTGAACATCAAAAGTGTCTTTGGATCAGGACCTTTCTCTCTCTAGCACTCTCGTCCCGCAGTTTTAATCATTCTCCAGAGAACGAGCGTAATGCTAGCAATTCCAAAACATCCCAAGAATCTCTGTCATAGTTGTCGAGGACGTGACTGAAACTGTCTACGACGTGTTGGAATTGCATCTTCCCTCGGCTCTTGCCAACCCAGTGCATATATATGAGTGTGAGTGTGTGTGTGTGTGTGTGTGTGTGAGTGGTGAGCGTAAGATAAGCCATAAATAAACACGAAACAAACGCAATCGAGCTTTTGCCGGACCAGTTTGGTGGTGTGTGTCTTCGAAGCTCAGACACATTGTTGGACACCGAAATCGAGTTAATTTGTGGAGCTTAGCCAACCAGTACGGTCGACGTATACCGTTCCGAATGCAAATGAGATTGTTTATCGAGTGTGCAGCACTGGAGCCGCTCGTCGGCGTTCGGTCCTTTACGGCGAAAAGGCGCCATAAATCGGACTGCTCGTTTGTTTACGTTGTTTGCTGGCAGTTCTGGGAAAAGGGGAGCTTCTTTACGATGGTGATGAGGGTGGGGTGGGGGAGTGCGGAAGTGCAAGTTCTGCCTTGTTATGAACCAGTTTCTTTGTGTGATAATAAATTACCCCTTGTTGCTAGTTTTGGGGTTTTCGGCTGTGGCTGTCGAGTGTTTTCAATTTTTCCCAACGATGGAGTCCATTTCTGCGGGCAGCGCCCAAGGTGGTTTTTCCCATGGCTTATCTGCTTATCGGCGCCGCAATTCAATCCCAAGCCCGGGCACGGAATGGCAAAACCCTAATCCTTTTCGGGTTCCGGGACAGTTTCGTGCATCGGGCGCTCGTCTGCTGGATGCAACCCGCTGTTGGACATCGATCACGCCGGTATGACAGGAGGGTGCAGCACAAGGATGGTGTTGGTGGTGGTGCAAGTCCTAAAGAAACCGGCACCAGATCTTGAGCACGTGAGTCGTAAAACCTTCCCTGTCGCGCGTTTTCATTAGCTTAATTTTAGACCCAACCCATTACCCGGACCCGGAGGTTCCAGTGGAATGAGTTTCTTTGTTTATTACAATCCCGTTCGCCTGTGCAGTGCAGTTGGAAAAACGGATTTGCTTTATGTGATTCGAGTTCTGGTTTTGCTTTTTGTGTATTTTTTATTTTCGGTTCGACTTCGGTGTTACCACTCCTCGGTGGTTGAGAAGGAAGATGCAACGTAATTTGCATAATTTACTGCCCCAAGATTAACGGAAGGATTAATTCATCAAAAGGCATAAACAAACGAGCAATCGGGCATCTCGGCAAATGGAGCAGCCCGGTTGTTTGTGAGCAACTCTAAAGGAGGGTTGTTTGCAGTTCGTAGAGTGCATATTATGCGTGTTGCTCGGAAGCATGAAACAAAGTACCATTAATGTATGATTTATCGTAACGAACACTACTTGCTGATAAGTGATAATGTGCTGGTTGAGCGCTTCATTTACTTGGGCAATTGGTGTAATTTACCGATGCATCGCACCACTCTTGTCAAAAACTCTACTCAAGACTGTTTCTGCTAGCATGCAAAGCAATTAATATAGCAAACAAAGTCAATAATCCAATCGATGCTATTTCTACATAGTGATCCTTGAGATCCAAAGATCCAAAGACCTAAATTACAATTAAACATGACATTGCAAAAGGTATGCGCAAGTACAGCTGGAAACAAATGATTCTATAATAATCCTGATCTATGATAAAGCCTACACTTGATCCTCCACAAGTAAACATTTAATCAGAACAAGAGTGGTCGGAATATACGTATACTGAAAAGCACAAAACCGGTAACTCTGGGCATCAGAAGAGCAGTAACTACTAAATCACTGTCAATATGAACACCGAGTCCATCAAAATACTATCAGAACAGCAGATAGTAGCAGTCTAGGCGAACAAATAAGTAAGGTTCATACTCAGTATTGACCAAGATCAAGCCAGGGTCGGACCATCTTCCTGTATGCACGGCTAACTATTCAGCTATGTCTAAGATATAGCTTTTGTATAGCTTTTATTTAAACAAATCGTTCCTGCTCGTTTGGTGGTACTAAGCGTTCTAACTTTGATTCCTAACATGCATTTGCAAAGTCTTTATCGCCAAGCTTCACTAATGTAAGATGTTAAGGGAAATGAGCACAAGACAATATATTATCAGAACTTTTCTCATAAACACACGATCTGGCTATCCACGCTAGGAACGCATGTCTTCACGCAACTCTGACCTACAACTCAATCTTCCTCGACATACAGGTTGCATCATCCTGTCTTGCTGTCAATTTGACATTTAAAGGGTTTTGTCCACTCGTCCTACATTAATACTAATACTCGTGACCTCGAACTTCATGTAATGCAGATTGTCTAAGCGATCGGTGCAAGTACAACTGACGCTGCTATGCAATCTATGCCTTCTGACTGCTGCATCCTTGTGGAGCATGAACACTTATTCTATTTTTGATGGTACCTGAAGCATTAGGCTAATCCCATGTCTTTGTGAGTAGTTTACTCCCGAAGGCCGTTGTTTAACCACACCCTTTAACAGGGATCTTTCGTTCAAAGCATTTAGAGTCCAGAACATACACAACTACACACTTGCGGTAGACGACAGGGAATGACGAAAGCCTAAGCACGCAGTGAAGACTAAGAAGAGCGAGCATTAAGGAACAATGCGTCGAAAGACAACTAGTATATATGACAGCTAGATGAGATGATACTGTGAAACTCTGCAACAAACAGCAAAGCAACGTTCTAACGTAACAGTTGGAAAACTAAGACTTTGGTTTTAGATGCCACGTCAGGAAATAGCCATGGACATGGGCAAAATTTCCGCAATACAGCTGTAACCGTAAAACATCGTGAACGAGTTCTTCCCTAACCGACCTTTGATGGAACAGCCGAAAGTAGATATCGTCCAAGATCCACTCAAGAAGTCACTCAATCCTAAGTGAGTACCTGGTGACGACCACACCCCGTTAGTGTTAGTTAGCGAGTCGAAAATTAGTATTGTTCTCTAAGCCGGGAAAATCATTCAGTGAGACGACCCATCTGAGCCAGATATTGGTGTGCCTAATACGCAACGCTGAATCTACACAGCAGGACTGGGTATCATATCCTGTGCGAATTGTTCTCTCGTATGCATGACTCAATTTTTATCAACCAGTAAAGCGAAGTCATAGGAATCTAGAAAGAATAGGCCAGGACCTTCTAGATTCTAAGACACAGAAGCTCTGAATGGATTTCGATGGGTGGACACTTAACTACCGATCTGATGACGGAGACGAGGAGCGTATCTGCAGGTGATAGTGTTTGGTCCTTGGTAACGTGATATACGGCGATGTACTTCACCTTTCGCTTCAAGGGCTACTAGCTTACATTATCGGGCATCGGAAATCGATACATTGAACCGATGATGACACCATGGTTGCATGGCACATATGTTCCAGCATGAAGTAGTAAACACATCAGCACATCAGCATCAGCAAATTAGGTTGAGAAGTGGTTTTATCGCCATTAATCTCACACTACTACGAATGCGATGCGTTTGATAGATCACCTGTCGTTTACTTGGTTCTGGTTCTGAATTGTACGTGATGTATTCCTAGCTCGATTTAGATGGTTTAAGTCATCAACCCGACTAATGCCCATTGCACACTGGTGAATCAGTGCAAAATGAAAAAAAGCTGTCTCCCGTTCGCGTACCAAAACTGCAAAACATCATACGAAACGACATTTGATCCTTGCTTTCATTCGCGGAAAGTGAGGGCAAATGCAGCAAATTTTCCAGAGCTAAAGGGTTACCAGTGGAGCCATTGCGTGTTAAGCACCTGTTAATTATTACACCATTCTGTTTTGCCCCGGCGTTTGTTCTTTTTTTTCTTGTTGCTGTATTTCCATAAAGCAATCCGCAAAAAAAACAAAAAGTTATCCGTGAAGCGGAATGGAGGTTTGTTAATTTTTTAATTAAAGCCCGCACACCACGCCCGAGTCGTCATTGATTTTCGTTTCGTATTTTTTTTCGGTTTTGTTTGGCTTGTTTGTGTAGCATTGAAAATTATTGAGCCACAGGTTCATTTGTCCATGTGTGTGTGTGTGTGTGTGTGTGTTGTTTTTCTCCTTCTCCCTTGCTGTTTACAAATTGGCAAATTGACTGCCACTTGTTTTCATTTTGTAGTTTGACTTTTTGATTTACGCGTTTTGATTTATAAATCGGTTTCTTGGGGCATACTTTTTTGGTTTATCTTGATATAAGAGGCTTGAACTAAGTTTCTCCTTCGACTACTTCTATTGTAAGTCGTGATACCTTTTAATAATAGGTTGTTTTGACGATACCTCTTCAATAACTAGCCTTGATGTATTAAACTTGGACGAGGACGCCCGGCGGCTCGATGGTAGATGCGAGTACGGCACCGGTCTTCACATGGCAGGACCGGGGTTCAAGTCTCATCTGCGCCGTTCTCCCATCGTGAGGACTGACTATCCAACAATGCGGTAACAATATGTCTAGTAAATCAACCAGAGCTAAAGGGTTACCAGTGGAGCCATTGCGTGTTAAGCACCTGTTAATTATTACACCATTCTGTTTTGCCCCGGCGTTTGTTCTTTTTTTTCTTGTTGCTGTATTTCCATAAAGCAATCCGCAAAAAAAACAAAAAGTTATCCGTGAAGCGGAATGGAGGTTTGTTAATTTTTTAATTAAAGCCCGCACACCACGCCCGAGTCGTCATTGATTTTCGTTTCGTATTTTTTTTCGGTTTTGTTTGGCTTGTTTGTGTAGCATGGAAAATTATTGAGCCACAGGTTCATTTGTCCATGTGTGTGTGTGTGTGTGTGTGTGTTGTTTTTCTCCTTCTCCCTTGCTGTTTACAAATTGGCAAATTGACTGCCACTTGTTTTCATTTTGTAGTTTGACTTTTTGATTTACGCGTTTTTGTTTGTCTGTGTTGTTTTGCTGTTTTTTTGCCATTTCCGGTTGATTGGGCTGTTGCGTTTTTTTTTATAAGCAAGTTTTTTGCTTTGCTCACCCCAACTTTTGATCACTATCGCTAGCAGTTGGGTGGGTGTGTCCAATGGTTTAATAATATGTCGCCATCACTGTATCGAAACCTATAGTTTAGCGTTACCGGCCCATTCCTGCCACATTCTCCCCAAAAACACGGAAGGACACATGCTTCTTTGTGTCATTGGATTTTGTTGCTGGATGACAGGGGACAATGGAGAAGGGGAAGAGTAGAAAGGAGAGGAGTGTTTTTGAATGCATTTTTCCAACACTTGGTAACACATCATGCAACATATGGTTTTTCAGTGTTTTTATTATATTTTTGTGCTAACATATAACCCATAGGCGTACGTAATGAGTGACGCATATGAGTTCGCTGAAAGTGAATTGTAACACGAAACCGGTGAACCGTAACGCAGCGAACGGTGTTATCATTTGCATACAATCAGTGTATGCCAATTGTGTTGTTGACCCCCTGGGAAGGGTAGTTGATCCTTCATTCCACATCCCACCTTTACATCCGCTTCCATCCTTATTTGCTCCTCAATATCGAATTGAATCCGGTTTTAAGGCATTTATTAGCATCGCTTCCGGTGAGCGATCAAACGTTTGATGTAATTTTGTTTTACCTTTTAATTCTTATTCCTCAGAAATAGATAAAGAGTGGCCAACACTCCTGACAATTTCATAAAATAGCGTCTTGATTGTGAGGCGTACGAAATTGGAAATTGCATCAATCATTCCAAGAACGAAATATTTCACGCACTACACATAATCCTACCAATCATTACATCCCGCATCAGACCGTTATGGGGTAGCCATTAAAATTTCCTGTTAATTAAAAGTATTATTTTGGATGTTTTTCATCCACGAAAAGAAATAAATTTGCCTTAAGTTTTTATTACTCTATAGTTACAGACTGGATGTTTTACTTAAACACCTTAGACTCTCATCCAACAGATGTGGTAGTGAAAGATGTAGAAGAGAGCTGACATTTACCTCAAGGATGTGATAAATCATCGATTAGTAATATAACAATTGTCCTATAGAAAATACCTATAGAAAATCCTTTGTTGGGGTTAAGATGAAGAAGAGTAATATCGTCAGAAACCTTGTAAGAGATATCGTAATTCAAGAGACCACATCTACAAAGATTCCTCATATCCGTAAAGGCCTTGTCATTCACTTCTCCTTTTCTTGCAACAGCATAACTGATGGATACTCTTTTTTTAAGAGACTTAATATACTAAGAGACCTCGAAAATCATATGACCATGAAGGTCATGAGACATGAAGGTCCTATGATCGGTGAGATATTGAAGTTGACAGGAGTATTTCATCCAAGCTGTATCTACCAAGAGATATTGTATTAGGCCCCTTTACCGAATATCACAATGATTCTTTGTAGTCGAAAGAGTCTCGCCCACCTAGTTTAAACTACCAAAATACTTCATAGTCCGAAAACCCTCGTAGATATACCGAGAGACTACGTAAATGTCGACAGAGGAGCCTTAATCCATTAGTCCTTGTCAGGAAAAGTTCCTAAGTTTCATCACGTTAGAGTTCATGTTGTACTCTGTAAATATATGATTTCAAGCGCCATATCCCGTCCGGTCTATTTTAGATACTTCATAACCTACTCAATGTGGGGTCAACTATTTCGAAATTTATTGGTTGATAAAGCTTGACTTTATAATCGTCGACTTATGAAACTTCTGACAGAAATTATGAGAGATTTAAGGGAGACCTTGTTATGCAAATGTTTTCAAATACCAAAAAGACCTCGACAAAGAAGGGGCCTCATCGTACCTAGTATCTTCTTGTGTTGGAGGTCTTTTTGTGCTCTGCGCCTAAATTATTTCAAGAGCTATATCCCGAGTTATCCCGAGGGGCAGCCCGGTGGTAGATACGACAGCGGCGCCGGTCTTCACACGGCAGGACCGGGGTTCAAGTCTTATTTGGGCCGTTCCCCCATAACGAGGACTGACTATCCAACTAAGCCAGTAAGCCAAAAATGGCAGGCATGACCTAAGAGGTCGTTAGGCCAAGAAAGAAGAATAAGAAGACCCCGAGTTATTCTCCTCTAGTCTAGATTCATCACAACCCATTGACACTGGGTAGAACGATTTTGACGTCCTCTGGTAAATAAATCTTCATCTACCAACAGACTTCGAAATGGTCGACTTAAGAGTCCTCAATCCAAGATCTTGCCAAGCAAAGAACTTCGAATAACAAGCGACCTTGTCGAAGAAGGAGCCTCATCGTACCAAGGTATTTTCATGTTAGAGAGCATTTTGTGCTCAGTGCCTAACAGATGCCAAGAGCTTTTTCCAGATTCATTCCCGTCATAAGTTTCCTCTAATCTAGATCCTGTACGTAGGCAATAGCGAATCAAACTTCCTGAGCGTCCTGATTGTGAGGTGTACAAAATTGTAAATTATATGAATAATTCTAAGAACCTTGTAGTTGGCGCTCAACACAAAGGTCGGCGCACCAAACACTTATTACAGGCTGATGACATGCGGTAGCCATCAAAATTGCCCATCAAATGTCACCGTCCGAGGTAGTTAATTCGATCAAGCAACCCTTTCCTCAATTTGCCTTAAATTAGTCTACCGCAGCTTTTTGTTTCCTTGTAAAGAGCGATGGAGGGGGTGAGAAATAATTGCATTCTTCACATCGCTATCGCTTTGTGTTTTGTTTTTCGGACAGAAGAAATAAAATATGGCGCCCCCTATTTGCATGTCAAGGTTTGCCTCTTTTTCCGAACAGTATGGTCGATTAGGGAACCGATTAGCGTACACCGGACGGCCAAATCGTTCGCCGAAAGTTATCGAACCCATTAAGTCGATGGCCGACCGGTGGTGCAATTTTACGACGAGACCGAACCGAACCCGCCGTTGTTGGCTGTGGGTGCATTATCCTTAAATTACCGTACCCTAAGGGTTCGTCGATATGGTTTTTTGGTGCGGCACACAGAAGCAACGGGCAGAGGCGACACTTATGG
The DNA here is from genome assembly GCA_002091835.1 of Anopheles maculatus. NCBI lineage: Eukaryota > Metazoa > Arthropoda > Insecta > Diptera > Culicidae > Anopheles > Anopheles maculatus. The sequence goes on from KZ062319.1 coordinate 90,982, forward strand.
TTATTTTAATGTGCTACCCCGGTCTATCCACCTGATGGTTCGTGTTGTTTCTCGCCCGAGGCATCCTTGTTAGTTAGGGGTTAAGGTGAAATAAACGCACACCCACACCCACAGCTCGCACCGGAATCGCAGATGGTCAAATTGTTTAACCTTCGGAACGGTGATGAAAAAAAAACCAGAGACAGAGAAAAAAACAAGCATCAATTTGTAACTCCTCGCGTAACGGGACAGTGGCGTTAAATAAATAAATAAAAAGGAATAAATCTTCCTAACTCCCGCTCCCCAAAATGCTATGCCCAGATGTCAATAAATGGTCGCGTGGATGACCCTGTCATTCGGTAGGATATCGAATCGACAACGCGCAAGGGCTCGAACGGTTTGTTATTTTGTGTAACGCAGGTATTTAACACACAGCCGATGACGTCAACGAGGATTCAATACTCCAATAACTAATGATGCATTTTAAAAGGGACACAAGCGTACATAGACGCACCAGAGGAAAAAAAATGGGGAGAAAAGTGGAATATTGTTTAACAACATATGTTTTGCATCGCGTGCTCTTATTTCCATCCGTGCAGGATTGTGTTTTTTTTTTTATTTGGCTTTTATATTCGCCGTAGCTGTCATTTCGGGCTGTCTGTCACATGCGCTCGATGCCAGTAGATCAATCTCGAGAGGCGAGAGTTTTTTTTTTTGCGCACCCCTTTGCAAAGGCTGTCGAACAAGAAGGATTGATCGTAAATTAGGTGCACCATATGTGCTGATGACTGTCATCCACTTGCGGTAGGCTATTATGTGCGTTTTGTTTATTTCCTATGACTAATCGATACTTCTTTGTTCTGACCGAATCAATACGAATTCCATGCATGCATAATAAATGTGGAGAAGGTTTACAGCAAAACTTGACCAATACGTGTTAAAGAACTCCTAAAAGTATGCACCAAGCAGCACAAAAACTAGTACTTAGTAACATTTTAAGCAATTTTCATGGACATATCTTATAAAGACCTCATATTCAGCAGTGCAACTGCTCTTCAACACTTATGACGGAGACAAGATACAGTTTCCGCTGCATTAAAGCTGTTCAATTAAATCGATTTTCTATTGGCCTAATAGCTAATGAACGCTTCCGACGAAACAAAGCATCGAAACCCGGTATTGATTACACGATACAAACCGTACTAGATTTTATCACCTCATTCACCAACCCGTTCGCTCTCGCCGTCGCATTCCAACGCCCGACAGTCTGCATCACTCTTCGCTTGTGCTTGGTGACTTTGTGGTGCGAGTCACGCGATGAGGAACGTCCTTTTTCCGTCTCGAAAACAAGCGGTCCGGCACGCAACCGTCACCGGAGCGTGTGATGCATTCCGCTGACAGGTGAGGTGGGAAGTGGCTTCGCCCGAGGAATTTTCCAACCGTACCAGGTGCCACACGGAAAAACCAACCCAGGCGGAAAAGTCTGTCATAATGTGTGCAGCGAATGTGTGGCGTGAAGAAGGTGTTTCGATGATACAGAAAATGTTCCATGGAAAAAATCCAAACCATTCCAACACAAACGCACCTGTAACACTAGCTTCACTTCTCCTCGGCATGTTGGCCAGTTGTAGAAAAACAAATAATGAAAGCTGAACAAAATGTTGGCACGAAGACGCATTAAGACTTGGAGTTTCCACACACAAAAAAAACAATACGACCCATCCAAACGGAAGACAAAGAACCAGCGTGGATCCACTTTCCACCATAATTTCGTTTCCCAGGGTGAGATGGCGAATAGGTTGGCAAGAGCCGCAATAATAAACTTTTCTAAATGCATGGGAAAAAAAGGTTAGCACAAGTTTAATTTAACCCACACACTTTTGCTGAGCAACCTGGGATGGAAAAAATGTACAGCTTTTCCCCCCTTTGACAGTATGATGGAATGGTGCAGCGTTGCAGGCGTTTTGTTGTAAGATAACGCTACGCTTAATATAATGCTGCATTTATTTATTGTACCGCAACAAGGAGTGGAGCTGAGAGATTCTTCCTGATAGTGAGAAATTTAATTGGATGTGTATGAAATGAACAAAAATATTGCCTTGAATGTAACTTGAAAAGAAATGCTTGAACTAATTTTTATTTATTTTCCATTATGACTAATGAACTAATTGAAGTTAGAAAAATAATTCTAAATTATCAACTAAATTATTTATTCACTTTTTATTTCCAATTCCATCAGGATCTCCTCCAGGAAGCGGAATTGTATTGCTACGGGTAAGTTAAGCCAGAGAAGCAAGATGGTAGGCAAATAACTTTTGAGGCTCGAAATATCATCAATAAGCTATTTAACTTTTTTTTTCACCCCACACCCCAAGCGACGGATTATACAGAAGATAGAGGGAGCATCCGCGAAGGACCTGGTCGTCGATAGAGACTCCTAATCCAATGGATTTTATTGTGCAAGTCGTCATTTTTCAAGATCCATTTTCTTCGTTGTCTACAACGTCGTCATCATCCAAGGTAGGTCGCCGTTGAAGAGAACACATCAACAAAGAGTCCTCGTAGTCGTAGAAGTTTCGTCGTGCAAACCTATTTCTCTACTACCTCGTTGTAGAAGAAGACTCTTGTATATTGAGATCAACGTCGTCATCACCCAAGGTAGGTCGCCGTTGAAGAGAACACATCAACAAAGAGTCCTCGTAGTCGTAGAAGTTTCGTCGTGCAAACCTATTTCTCTACTACCTCGTTGTAGAAGAAGACTCTTGTATATTGAGATCAAGTCTACCTAGAGTCCTCGTCAACCAAAGGGTCTCTTTGCAAACCTTGTTATCGAGAAAGTCTCATCTACCGGAGAGAAGGAAGTACCTCGTTTAAGCTCCATTTACCAAGAAACCATGAAGTTGAAAGAACTTATTTACGAAGAGTCCTCGTAGTTTTAAGAATATTGTCAGCCAAATTTACTTTATAATCAAAGATTAAAATTCTTTCAAACTTCATCGATAAAGCGATCTTTTAATCGAAGAGGTCTCGTCCAAGATACAATCAATCAAGATACTTCGCAGTCGAAGAATCCTCGTGTGTTCCAAGTTTTATTTATTAAAGTTTGGCGAAAAAGTCTCTCTCAAGAATTTTATTCTTCTTCTTCCTTGGCACTGCAACCTCGTGAGCTATTGCTAGCTTTCTGTAACTAAGTTATACCCGTAGCTGGACAGTCAGTCCTGCGTACGGGGAGGCGGTCCGCCGGGATTCGAACCCCGGTCCTGCCGTGTGAAGACCGGCGCCGCTATCGGATACACCACCGGACCGCCCCCCCTTAGAATTATATTTATACAAAAAAAACACGAATTTGACATTCGAAACACGTTGAAAGAGTTAATAAGTTAAAATCTGTTCCACCAAGAAAGTTCGTAGTCAAAGCGTCCTCGTCTGCTTCTTCTTCTTTCTTGGCCTAACGACCTCTTAGGTCATGCCTACCATTTTTGACTTACTAGACATATTGTTACCGCATTGTTGGATAGTCAGTCCTCACGATGGGAGAACGGCGCAGATGAGACTTGAACCCCGGTCCTGCCATGTGAAGACCGGTGCCGTACTCGCATCTACCATCGAGCCGCCGGGCGTCCTCGTCCAAGTTTAATACATCAAGGCTAGTTATTGAAGAGGTATCGTCAAAACAACCTATTATTAAAAGGTATCACGACTTACAATAGAAGTAGTCGAAGGAGAAACTTAGTTCAAGCCTCTTATATCAAGATAAACCAAAAAAGTATGCCCCAAGAAACCGATTTATAAATCAAAACACGCCTGTCATGATAATTCGACAACGGATTCCCTAAGATAGTAACTTAATTCAAGATTATTCTGCCAAGATATCTCGTAGTCGAAGAGTTCTTGTCATTGAAGCTCCATCTATCCAAGCTAGTGATTGAAGTCGCTTTATCCAAATGATCTCTGTCTAAATTACGTAAATGTATAGTTCAAGATGAGATCTCGTCCAAGCCTCATTCATTAAGAGAAGTAGTCGAAAATCTCGTCCAATTTGTATCTACGAAAAAAAAACCTCAAAGTCACACACTCCTATCGGTGTTCAAAGGAGCTATCACGGAGACCTTGTATAAGATACCTTGTAGAACAATCAACCTTGACTATCAACAGATCTCTTCCTCGAAAGGAGTTTTATCGTTCTTAGGCCCTTCTCGTTGGAACCGCCACCTCACTCCTCTTACTACATCCTGTACTTGAGGAAACTTGATATTTATTCTTGTTTTTGTAAATTTCACACTTGTTAGTGGATCGGTTCCGGTCTTAAGTATTTTATGTAACATTTATGAGCAATTTTCATTTCCCTCGCTTCGCGTCAAGCTCTCCATCGCCCTTTCAACATGTCTAAAGTCAAGCTCATAAATCAGCAACCCGACCAGCACGGATGCACGGTAAGCTTTAGTGGCATTAATGAGTGATGCGGTGATCCTGGCATCAGCAGCTGCCATCCGATTGCTCATAAATCACATCGCACCTGTCCATGCGGTTGGCTGGTGGTTGGATGTCTAGATAGCGCACCACTAGCCCGTTCCGGGATGACAGCTGATGAGGTCAGCAAGTGAACTTTGCAGCCCAGCAGAAACCAGTCTGCTACTGGAGCCAGTTTATAGTAAGAAATTTAAGAGCTTTAACAGAATTCTGTCCCTAGATATATGTGTGCGTGTGTGTAGGAAGGATAATGGTGGTAAGAAAATTATTTCGTAATGATCCCACACACTGCACGGTGCATAAAAATGATGCACGGCGATATGGCACGATTTTCGGGTTACGATGTTACGGTGGATCATAAAATGCTCGCACGATACGGCAGGAGCCAACTGGGAGAGAGAAGAATATTTGCACGCAACGTTCTCAAAAAACAAAAAAAAAGCAGCAACCACCACCGTATGCATATTTGTGTCGACTGTCGGGCAAAATAACTCTATAACTCGCGGGTGTCTTCCGAAATTGACAATTTGCAGTAATGCAGGCGCACTGTTTTTTAGCACCAATAACTCTCGAACGAGGGCAAATAAGCGCCGTCGTCAGTCGTCCTGCAGGCGCATACACACCGCACACGGTCGCACATAACTTCCACTTGATTTAGAATGTGTCTTGCCGTGCGTCAGCATGGAGTGTTTTATTTCGCCCTTGCGTCGATTGTTTGCCGCCGTCGTGGCGTCCTGTTATTTCAGCTTCTTCGCACCATACCTGAGACGATCCGGTTGCTCCTGCCGGTTGGCTGAGTGAAATGTGACACAAACAATGCTATCGTGTCTCACTGATTGACCCATCAGGGTGACGGTGGCGTCTGTATTTTACGACCCAGATTTCTGTACCGTGCTGCGTGCTGCGCACACACGGAACCGAATGCGGGATTTCCGTAATTTGCATCCTTCGGCAGCTGACGGGTCGGGCGATGAGCGCTTTCTTTTCGAAATGTTTATGACACTTGATGCTTTGCACGGATGTGAAAGTGAGTTCCTTGGCGGATGGGTGAGTTTTAGCATTTTTTTACTAGCTCTTTATTGGAGCGTCAAATCAACTTCTTCGCTGGCAGTAGTTTACGATCGATATGAAGTGCGCAGTGTAAAATCTTGCCCTGGTTTTGAACGTTCGGTTGAACTAGATTGATGGATTGAAGTAGGGTAAACTCAGTGCATTTGAATCAGTTTGAGCAAATCAGTCTCAATTGTGTGTATGGATACTTGGTGGTATGAAGTTCGGTTTTAACGTATCGTTCCAGCCAGTTATGTGGAGATAATCGATATTAGACTTAGAGTTATGTTTTATTAACTTAATAATTTTCACAAAACGATTAGACTACAAGCTTAATATATTTCCTTACCTGTACATTTAAGACCCAAATTATTTACTTATTCATAAAGTTTGTTCCTTAGAAGTTTTTTCATTTACAATGTCTTAGCCTTCCTTGTACATTGGTTCTCGTAACATATCCATTTTTAGTCCTTACGGTCGACCACAATCGTGGATGAAACATTGGAAACGAGTGGTATAGACGATTGTTGCCATGGGCAACTCGTAGCAACATCGCGATGTGAGGCCTTGGTCTTAGTTTCTCAGCGCGTCTTCACTTCATGATTTGGTCACCGAAGAATTAATGAGACTTTCTGAGTTTTTAGTGGTAATCTACTACTTGTCGCGGGGGCATAATCCTGCAAAGAGATCATATCCACAGCAACAGTATAACGCCGTAATCACCATTAATGATATGGTTCTGCCGGTTGACATCTTGCTAAGTCCCAGGACCGGTCTCAACCGTACCTCTTTCGACGCGAATAAGCCGTTGGTGGTGGTTAGAAAGAATCACTTTGATTGTCACTGCTATAGACCATAAGAAGCTAAGGATGGAGCACATCAGAGCGAAGAAGTCCTCCACATTAACGTCGATTTCCAAAAGGCATAGTTGGTTAGTCAATCCTCACTAGTGTTGGGTAAAGTGCTACTGTGCGCACAGTGCGCACAGCACTGCTGACTGTGCGCACAGCACAGCACAGTGCTAACACCTAGCACACCTAGCACACCTAGCACACCTAACACACCTAACACACCTAGCACACCTAACACAGTGCGCACACCTAGCACACCTAGCACACCTAGCACACCTAGCACACCTAGCACACCTAGCACACCTAGCACACCTAGCACACCTAGCACACCTAGCACACCTAGCACACCTAGCACACCTAGCACACCTAGCACACCTAACACACCTAGCACACCTAGCACAGTGCGCACACCTAGCACACCTAGCACAGCATGCATATAAAAAAGCAACTGATGAAAAATTCCGAGAGTTGAACTCGGTTAGTTCAAAAATCTACGACGCAATAGTCCACGCTCTATGAACGGTGCTAATTGTACAGGTGTCTTCTGCTCGCCAATTTGAGGATAAAAACCCGACTCAAACTTTTGCATCGGTAGAACTAGAACGAATACCATTGTTGAGCCAGCGAACAAATGCGGTAGCTTCAACTTCCCCCACCACGCTCTCACATTATCTTTGGTCGGCTTCTTTCCTACTAAATTTGTTCGCTGGCTCAGCAATGGTATTCGTTCTAGTTCTACCGATGCAAAAGTTTGTGTCTCGCTTTTATCCTCAATTTGGCGAGCAGAAGACACCTGTACAATTAGCGCCGTTCATAGAGCGTGGACTATTGCGTCGTAGATTTTTGAACTAACCGAGTTCAACTCTCGGAATTTTTCATCAGTTGCTTTTTTATATGCATGCTGTGCTAGGTGTGCTAGGTGTGCGCACTGTGCTAGGTGTGCTAGGTGTGCTAGGTGTGCGCACTGTGTTGGTGTGCTAGCACTGTGCTAGGTGTGCTAGCACTGTGCTAGGTGTGCTAGGTGTGCGCACTGTGCTAGATGTGCGCACAGCACACCATGGTGTGCAAGCGAGTGCGCACAGCACACCAAATTTTGCCACTTTACCCAACACTAATCCTCACTATGGGGGAACGGCGATGATGATGAGACTTGAACCCCGGTCCTGCCGTGTGAAGACCGGCGCCGCTGTGGCATCACCACCGGGCCGTCCCAACTGTCTCTGCTATAGACCATAAAAAGTTAAGGATGGAGCACATCAGAGCGAAGAAGTCCACCACAGTAACCTTGATTTACAAAAAGCTTGATGCGCCGCTAGGTATGTACTTAAATGGGTGAATGTAATGGCTATCAAACGCAGTAAAATCTTGTAAAATTTTATTTAACCAAAACAGACTGACTTTGAACGGTTTTACAAATAAATCTACAATATCAAATTCACTGAAGTACAATTGATTCAAATCTTAAGTAAGTTATTTTAATCCTTCAAAAATGTAAACACCCAGCTCATAGCTGTTTAACCTCCATTATATGACCTATTTGGCTATATTTCTGAGCCTCAGCGTTCGTGAATACAAAAATAATAGTTAACGTTCTCTAATAAAGGTTTTCTCCAGTGCTGTGGTCGCACGCACGCTGTCCTATTCTCCTCGTCTGAGGGCGCACATGCGAACACACACTTTAGTGTGTGTAAAAATCGGTTCCGCTAACATGTTGGATCCAGCTGAATTTGGAACCAGCGTCTTGATCGTCCAGGCGATCACAAAAATCTGGAGCAAATTTTCCTTACTGGTGCGTTGGAGACATCGAGGCCTTACCTTGCGTAGGGGGACTCTCGAAACTCTTTCAATGAGAAGACGTGTCCTACTAATTATCGTGGTGTCACCTCACTATGCGCTGCATCAAAGGTGCTCGAACTATCGCTTTACAATCCCCTAATGACAGCATCGTTGAATTATATTAGTAACGCGCAACATGGCTTTGTTCCTAAACGATCAACTACTACAAATCTGATACAATTCGTCAATTTTTGTAAACGCCAACTCGACGCCGGGAATCAGGTGGACACGATCTATACAGATTTAAAGGCTGCTTTCGACTCGGTTTCTCACGGCATACTCCTCGCGAAGCTTGAAAAGCTAGGAGTATCTTGGCTGTAAGATGGATACGCTCCTACCTGACCCAACGCACATACCGTGTAAAGCTGATGAATAATTTGTCTCGCAGTATTTCGTGCATCTCCGGTGTCCCCCAGGGGAGCAATCTGGGACCGCTTCTATTCTCGCTGTATGTGAACGATGTGACTATTCTTTTGTCTAAATATGATGTTTTGCTGTTCGCTGATGACGTGAAACTATACGCAGCAGTGAAAGATACACATGACTGCCGACGACTGCAACAAGCGTTGGACAGCTTTCGTTCGTGGTGTATTCGAAATGTCCTGTCCCTGTGTGTTGATAAATGTCGTGTAATTTCGTGCGCTAGAACCAGACATAACATAATTTTTAACTACAAAATAGACAACCACACACTGGAACGCACCAGTTGCATTCGAGACCTGGGAATCCTGCTAGATAGTCGTCTTAGCTTTAGGCCTCAAATTGAGTCGGTGATTACAAGAGCAAAGAGCAACCAAATGTTAGGCCTTATACGTCGTATTGCAAAAGAATTTCATGACCCTTTGACGATAAAAGCTCTCTATTGCTCCCTGGTGAGATCTGTTCTTGAATACGCTAGTATAGTCTAGAGTCCTTCCGCCGAAATATGGTCGGCGCGTATAGAAGCAATCCAACGCATACTCATGCGATTTGCAATAAGGCTACTCCCTTGGAGAGACGGAGACACTCGTCCATCGTATGAAGCTAGGTGTTTATTGTTAGGCATCCAACCATTATCTGTTCGTCGGAGAATTTCTCAATGTCTTTTTGTAGCCGGCCTTCTTGACAACTCGATCGACGCTCCTAATGTTTTAGCTTTGTTAACATTTTCGGCACCGGTAAGAACTCTTAGACCACGACAACTGCTACATGTTTTACGTTATAGAACTAACTTCGGTCAAAGTGATCCTATTAATGTTATGTGTGTGGCGTTTAATGATGTGTCAGAAATATTCGATTTTAATGTTTCCAAGTCTGCGTTTCGTGAGCGTCTGCGTATTTTTAGAAACTAAGATAATTTTAAGAAATTCATGAAGACTGTTGTCCGATGAATAACGTGAATACATAAATTAGGTTGGATATTCTGAAAACCTTACGGTCCAAACGACTCCTCTTTTCCGTCGACGTTTGATCACTTTATTTTAGCTTAATACGTTTTACTCTATTTTCGTAACAGACATATTGGTAAAACGTTTTGCGAGATTGTTTATAGACAATCATTGTTGGGTTGATCTAAATAAGATTCCTAATTGTTTTTAAATCGCCAAGAATGGAAGGTTCTAGTTATTTTTTGTTGTCGAGCATGCCAGATTCTATATGTTTTTTTTTCGTATGGAGAGACAAGAACTTATGGTTATTGTCGGGTTTCGTCTAGATCTAGATTAGTTGTCACACAATTGGGAGTCTCTAGGATCGATGACGCGTCCACCAACTCAAATATATTTATTTTTAAATGCTTAGTAATAATTAACTAGTAATTTTGAATTTTGTTCAGCAATTTCCATCTTTTCCAAGATATTTTCACCGTTTTGAAGGATGTGCTAATCCCCGATCCAGACCATAAAACAGCTGGTATAACACCTTCATGTTTCCATGTCATTCCAATATTGTTGCTATACGAATTGTAACAGCGTTTCACGAGTTCATATGTTTAGTTAATGTCTACTATTCGTTAATTTTCTCAAATCCCATTCAACCTTATGCTTTTTGGGCCATCTCGACGGTTAAAACGAGTTTAGTTTAACAAATCAAACCGTTGGGAATGATCCAACCAAAATAATTAACTCTACAGTACGATGAATTTGTGCCTAAATCACCATTTTCCAATCTCATGTACAATTTAGACAGTACGTATCATATGACGAAGCTGTGTCACTAGCCTAAAACCTTAGTTTCTTCGTATACTTCTGCAGCATTAGACTGGTTCTATTGGGTTGGGTGGCCCGATTCTATCCTCTATAAGATGTTTTAGATTTTGTTTAGAAATTAGAAGTTGTTAAAAAAAATCGAAGAGTTAAAGTTTTTAAAACTACGTTGCTAAAGCTGAGTAAAGCACATAGTTTGTACAAATCTTCAATTGGAGCTCCGACATTTTTTTTTTTTTTTAATCGTGTTGATCTATAAATTGTACATAAAATACGCACAAATACAAGAGGCAATGAATGGACAAAGAGATATTGTATGAAAATCTATAAAATAAGACTATTTGAGGTATTTTGGAATGGAAGTTACCACATAGTAAACGTTACGTGTTATTGTCTAGGCACTATCGTAGTATTGCGTGTATTTGTGATCAATGTTAGATATAAGAATAATGTATTAAGCCGAATAAAGAGAGTCCGTAAGTAACCACCCGAGTGAGCAGACTCGATAACTGGCGCCCGAAAACCGAATAATACAATTAGTAACAGACTCTCAGTAGTTGTGCAAAGCCGCCTATAGCTGTCTCTGTTCATCCAGGGAATACGACATCCAGCCTTAGTCTGTCGCTATCCAATTGGTGATTTGTGGTGTCGTAGCGCGACTAGGTGCACTAATTTGTAAACGTGTTAGTGAAGACCGTTGGACACTAAGAAGTATAAAAGGTGGTTTCAGAAAAAGTAACGGACGAAAAATGGAGCAACGCCAACAAGAAATGAAATTCTTCATCCAAATGGGTCAAATTCCTGATATTTTGAAGATGCTGCCCGAATTTGACGGTAACTCGAAGCAATTGAACACGTGGCTTGAAGATGTGGATGGAATATACCAATATTACTCGGGATTTGCAAATTGCCCGACACAATTGGAAATCATCGAAAGAACCGTGCGAAGAAAAATTATTGGTTCAGCATCTGATGTGTTAAACGCCAATAACGTTGGTTTTAGTTGGTGTGAAATCAAAGAAACTCTACTGCGAAAGTTCAGTGACCGTCGTGACCTCATGACATTAGACTACGAACTAACTACGATTAGGCGAAAAAATTACGAAAATATCGAGTCATACTATACCAGAGTGAACGATCTTTTGGCTCTAATTATAAATAGTATTAGAAATAGTGAAAAATATAACATTATTAGTGATACGTTCATGAACTACTTTAAAGATAAGGCTGTGGATAGTTTCATAAGAGGACTAAATAGTGAATTAGGAATTTTGGTTAAAACGGCATCACCAGATAGTTTAACAAAGGCGTTCGAAATTTGTGTCGGTCTCGAAAAACTACGGCATGGGTCATCGGCACAAGCGCGTTATACAGTACAAAAATTGCCGCCTAAACCGAAGCCGTACGCACACACACCAAATGAAATGCACGCACGACCAGAAGCGATGGATGTGGATCATACCATGCGGTCACATTTATCTCGATCGCAAAACCGAAACGCTCAAGCTTACGCTTACGAAGACAATGATTCTACTGAAGCTCAGCGTAGCACGCATTTTTTTGGGATAGGCCCCAATACAAACAACCATCCAATGTAACAAAAAATGCTTCAGTGTTGCCATTTATCAAAGTGCCTACAACAAATGGTGTTATAAAGCTTCTCGTAGACAGTGGTGCAAATATAAACATTATTTCGAAAAAATGGGCCTACAGTTCAGGAAGTGAAACAATTCAGGCAGAAACAAGACAGTTTAAAAGTGTTGCCGGTACAGGAAAGTCGTCCGAAATAGTGTTCTTGAAAATATTTTCACCCATTTTGGAGACAAAGTATAAATTTCTAGTATACGACTTTCACGAATATTTCGATGGTATTATCGGCACTGAAATTTTGTTTGCTAAAAATTTTAATCTGATTACTCGTGCCCGAAGAATAGAGATTACTAACCCAGATAATAGAATACACACAATACCACTACACTTCTACTATCCGAGAGAGATCAGATGTGAAGATAACAGTGTATCCGTTAATCAAACTCTCGATTATAATACGCACACTGCTCATCATACGCACGAAGAAAGAGAAGCGATCGTTTCGGTCTTAAACCAATACAGTAGTATTTTTCACGAGCAGGATTCAAAGCTTACTTGCACAACAAACGTCGAATGTAGAATTCGTACCACCGATGATTCTCCTGTGTATCAAAAAAGCTATCCGTATCCCGTCGCGTACAAAAAAGAAGTAGAGGATCAAATATCAAAATTGTTGCACGACGGTATTATCCGACCATCGCGGTCTGCTTGGAATTCCCCACTTTGGGTTGTTCCAAAAAAGCATAATCATTCGGAAAAGCAAAAGTTTAGACTAGTTGTTGATTACCGCAAACTTTTTTTTTATTCATATAGAACGGCCGTATTGCTGATTACCGCAAACTTAATCAAAAAACAATTTCTGAAAGATATCCAATGCCAGAAATCCAAAATATCCTCGATCAGTTAGGTGGAAACAAATATTTCTCAACATTGGACCTAGCTTCCAGTTTTCATCAAATTAAAGTTAACGAAGCCGACATAGAAAAAACTGCCTTTTCTATCAATAGCGGAAAGTACGAATTTTTGCGAATGCCTTTCGGCTTAAAGAATGCACCAGCAATATTCCAACGTGCAATAGACGACGTTTTCCGTGAGCACATAGGCAAAATCTGCTACGTATATATGGACGATTTAGTAGTTTGTGGAAAAGATTTAGCAGACCATATAAAAAATTTGAATTCAATTCTGTCCACATTAGAGAAAGCAAATCTCAAAGTTCAATTTGGAAAATCTAAATTTCTCTGCAAATCCGTTGAGTTTCTTGGATATATTATTACTGCCGATGGCATCAAACCAAATGAAGAAAAGATTTCTTGCATGCGTAGATGGCCTAAACCAACAAATTTAAAGCAGTTAAGAAGCTTCCTAGGCATGGTAGGATACTATAGAAGATTTATAAAAGGCTACGCAAGTTTAACCAAGCCATTAACTAACTTGTTGCGAGGTACAGATGCAAATGACTCCAAACCGATAGAGCTAACTCACACAGAAACAAACTGTTTCGAAAGCATGAAGGCAATCCTTACAGGAAACGACATTCTGTCTTATCCTGACTTTAGTAAACCTTTCCTCATAACTACTGACGCATCTAACTATGCCATAGGCGCCGTTCTCAGTCAAGGTGAAATCGGCAAAGACAAACCGATACATTTTGCATCGCGAACTTTAAATAGAAGAGAAGAAAATTATTCCGCAACCGAGAAGGAAATGTTGGCCATATATTGGTCTCTGAAAATTTTTCGCAATTACATATACGGGCAAAAGTTTAAAGTAATTACAGATCATCAGCCTCTAACATTTTCTTTGTCCTCTAAAAACGTTAACACTAAATTAAAACGGTGGAAATCCTACCTGGAGGAACACGACTTTGAAATGGTGTATACACCAGGAAAAAATAATGTCGTTGCTGATGCGCTTAGCCGTGTCCAGATTTTTTCCTTAACCCCAACTCAGCACTCGGCTGAAGAAGATAATTCAGACCTCGTAAAATGTACAGAAGCTCCTCTCAACGCTTTCAAGTTGCAAATAGTGTTCAAGATGGAGGGTAACGAAGGAATTGAAGTTTCTTATCCCTTTCCCGGGTTCAAAAAGGTCATAATACGGAAAACGCAATTTACCGAACAGTCCTTAGAAGAATTATTCAGGAAGTTTTTTGTTCCCAAAAAATTAACTGGTTTGCATTGCTCAGAAGAAATTTTAGGGAAATTTCAAAACATGTTTAAAAAATATTCAGATACGAGAAACTACAAAATTCGGTTTACGCAAAACATTTTGATAGACGTAATAGATACGGAAGAACAAGAACGAGTTATAGAAAACGAACACGAAAGAGCCCACCGAGGCATAGAGGAAAATAAAAGACAGATTTTGAGGAGGTACTATTTTCCAAAAATAACAGAAAAAGTAAGGAATTACATCAAAATTTGCGATACGTGTAATACATGCAAATACGATCGTCGTCCTTTGAAAGTGTATATTCAGGAAACGCCAATACCCAATCACCCGTTTGAGATTCTCCATTTAGACATATACCAAATAGACGGTGAAAATTTTCTCTCAAGCGTAGACAAATTTTCCAAATTTGGAAGGATGATTCCTATAAAATCGAGGCAAACTGTGCATATAAGGAAGGCATTTGAAAAAACTATAACGTCGTATTTGATTCCGTCTATGATAGTTACAGATAACGAAAAAGCATTCTTGTCGGCAGAGATTCGCGGAATTATGCTTGACCTTAATATTAGAGCTTATATAACCCCAAGCAATAAATCGGAGGTTAATGGCCAGGTCGAACAATTCCATTCAACCATAACTGAGCTATACCGCATTCGAAAACGTTTAAATCCAAACTACACGACCTAAAGACGTATGGCTATAGTAGTAGGGAAGTACACTGATACTATCCACAGTGTGACAAAAAAAACACCAAAAGAAATTTTGCTAGGAATCGCGAACAATCCATCAAGCGTTGAAAACATAGATACGGTGAAGCATAAAATATACGACGAAGTAATAGGTCGACTAAAAGAGAGCCAAGAAAAACAATTAAAAACACATAACAAAGCAAGGTATGTCCCACCACAAATGACAGCAGGAAAAGAAATATTCGTAAAAGACAAAGTTTTCAAAGGAAAAGAAAAACCAATATTTAAGAAAAGCTTTGTTCAATTAGACAAACGTGTTACAATAGAAAATGAGCTAAATCAAAATATTCATAAGACTAACATTAAACATTTAAGTAATTAAAAATTTATTCAGGCGAATCATCACTAAGAGAGGGGGCAGTTACCACATAGTAAACGTTACGTGTTATTGTCTAGGCACTATCGTAGTTGTTGTAAACAAACGGTTTACGCCGACAGTCGCTGTCACTGCAGCTTAGGAGTGAGATAAGATGAAAGTGAGTTGTCGGGAGAGTGAGAAAGGAGTGAGAGAGAAGTGAGAAGGGAGAGAGATAGGCGAGTCAGAAGTGAGAAGGGCGAATTATATATAAAGGGAAAAATGCCTGTAATCATCCTCTTATTAAGTAGAAACGCGAAAATAAAAGTTCTGACTGAAATTTTGGCTCGCCGTTAATGGGTGCCTAAAATACGTCTACGTTCTACAGCGTTTTTCTACAGTAGTATTGCGTGTATTTGTGATCAATGTTAGATATAAGAATAATGTATTAAGCCGAATAAAGTCAGTCCGTAAGTAACCACCCGAGTGAGCAGACTCGATAACTTCCATAATGTCTCCAAAGTTAGACATCCAGTTCTGGTTCTGCATCGGATTTAAATCCATTTATAGAAAGTGTAAAATTGCTTCAAAACTATTCGGAAGGTTTAAAAAAATCGCATATTTTAAAGTTTCTAAAAATCACTTTAACTGGAAGAGTACATGGATAAAAGACAGATTTTGAGGAGGTACTATTTTCCAAAAATAACAGAAAAAGTAAGGAATTACATCAAAATTTGCGATACGTGTAATACATGCAAATACGATCGTCGTCCTTTGAAAGTGTATATTCAGGAAACGCCAATACCCAATCACCCGTTTGAGATTCTCCATTTAGACATATACCAAATAGACGGTGAAAATTTTCTCTCAAGCGTAGACAAATTTTCCAAATTTGGAAGGATGATTCCTATAAAATCGAGGCAAACTGTGCATATAAGGAAGGCATTTGAAAAAACTATAACGTCGTATTTGATTCCGTCTATGATAGTTACAGATAACGAAAAAGCATTCTTGTCGGCAGAGATTCGCGGAATTATGCTTGACCTTAATATTAGAGCTTATATAACCCCAAGCAATAAATCGGAGGTTAATGGCCAGGTCGAACGATTCCATTCAACCATAACTGAGCTATACCGCATTCAAAAACGTTTAAATCCAAACTACACGACCAAAAGACGTATGGCTATAGTAGTAGGGAAGTACAATGATACTATCCACAGTGTGACAAAAAAAACGCCAAAAGAAATTTTGCTAGGAATCGCGAACAATCCATCAAGCGTTGAAATCATAGATACGGTGAAGCATAAAATATACGACGAAGTAATAGGTCGACTAAAAGAGAGCCAAGAAAAACAATTAAAAACACATAACAAAGCAAGGTATGTCCCACCACAAATGACAGCAGGAAAAGAAATATTCGTAAAAGACAAAGTTTTCAAAGGAAAAGAAAAACCAATATTTAAGAAAAGCTTTGTTCAATTAGACAAACGTGTTACAATAGAAAATGAGCTAAATCAAAATATTCATAAGACTAACATTAAACATTTAAGTAATTAAAAATTGATTCAGGCGAATCAACACTAAGAGAGGGGGCAGTTACCACATAGTAAACGTTACGTGTTATTGTCTAGGCACTATCGTAGTATTGCGTGTATTTGTGATCAATGTTAGATATAAGAATAATGTATTAAGCCGAATAAAGAGAGTCCGTAAGTAACCACCCGAGTGAGCAGACTCGATAACTTGGATGTTCAAGATGATGATTGAATGATATAGCTATTCGGAATGTTATCCTTCGACTCACGGGTTCCTCAAAGTATCTTTGAAACCTTTGATGCGGTGAGTTCTAATATAAACTCGATCATCAGTCATAAAGCTATATTTGACTTGCGTGATCCGGACTCCTTACCCGCATCTAATCTAAATATTGGAGAACCATATTCAAACATCATTTATCTCAAAACAACTATCTACTCTTGCAAAGAGATGACTAGTTGGTAGGATATCAACAACAAAAAAGCACACTGGAAAAGTCATAAAATAGCGGGCAAACAAATAAATATTAAAATAAGCTACCACCACCCACCAAACTGCTACCAATCAAACGAAATAAAAACCGCACTTCACGTACTCCTGTCGTTGAGGTTCGTGCATTTCTTTTCGTTTTAAAATGGACCAGCAAATGTAGCCAAATGCGTCGGACGGTCCAGGAAGCGGGATTGCTTGCCGGGCGCGACCACGATATTGACAGCCGGGACAGAGCGAAGGGAAAGGGATTTCGATGCGAAAGATTTACGATGCAACCGGGTGCGTGGTAGCCGGATGAAAGCTTCTCCCGGCTGTATTGCTTGCACGGAACCTCGGATGAGGTGAGATATATGCAAATGTTAATTGCTTTGCGCTCGTCGACAGGCAGGATGAGCAATATATCATGTAACGATTTGTTTAAGCTCTGACATTGACTCCCTATCCCTGGAGCCTTTCTCTCCTTCCCTCCACCACTCTCCTTCTCTCCGCACCTGCCTCCCTCCTTTATTGCATACTCGCCGGGCGAATCGTCGGATTATCATTATTGCTCCTATTTAGCGTGTGCCGAGTGGATTGTTAAGTGCGTCTTTTCTGCCAACCGATGCATTCTCGGCAGCTGCACAGCAGCCGCGGCTTTGCGTGCTATTTAGCCACACCGCCAGGTAGACGAGTTAATGAAAGCATAATCAAATTACAACGAAATTGCATTGTAAACGTAATTAAAAGTAGCAGCGTTCACCCAGCCCCCATCACGGATGATGCATACGATGATGCATCCTAACCATGCACCGGGTGGTTAAGGAATTAATCCCGCCCGCCGGGCTCGGGATGGCATAATGATAAAATCATAATCATTCAAATGCACAAAAAAAGCCCCCAGAAGCAAAAGAGGAAGCAAACGATCGAAAAAAAAAGGGTAGGAAAACCACCAGCTAATATTATTAGCTACGACAGTGCACCGAACAATGCACCCGATGCATTTGGATTCATTTGTTTTATTGCACTGCACGGACATGTCGCTCGGAGGCAACATCCGTGGGGCCTGTGCCAGCAGAATCCCACCGGGAGATTGCGTGCGATGTGCGGTGTGCATAACGTGCAGGCGCAAAAACGCTGCTTTTAGCTGTGCTGAGCTTACACTGCATTTCTGATTATCTCGGCGGAACCGCCGAATCCTGGCCAGCAAGTGATTTAATTAGTAATTTATTGTGTGTTTCGGATTCTTTTTTTCAAATCATTGGCATTATGCACACACACACATACAGCTACGTTGTAGTTAATGCATAAGATGCTCAGCACGGTGAAAATGTTGCATACGTTGCGCTAGATGAAGGTTTGTTTCATCCGTTTAATTGGTATATTGGTTACACCGTTTGATCAGCAGCATGTGAGCGAGCAGCCAAACTGTAGCCAAAGATCTATAATGGGCGAGCAACATGCTAGAGCGAATACCAGCAAAAAAAGGAAGCAATTTAAAAATGAAAATAAAAGCCCGTCCCGAACTGAAACTCATCCGTCATCGGGCTGCCGCAAGGAGGGGGAAAAACCTGTACGTGTATGTGTGTGTGTCTGTGTTGTGCAAAAATGCTACCCGTGGTGGGTGGGTAGGACAGGGTACCAGAGCAACCCTGCTGTGTGGACGGCAACAGCGGCGAAGGACTCAAAATAAAAGCATAATCGTAATAACCCTCGCGGTCACGTCAACTTACCGTGTGATGGAGTGTGGGTGGTGTGTGAGCGAAGAGGGAAGGG
>KZ062319.1:111398-135320 GCA_002091835.1 Anopheles maculatus
ACCTCGTAAAATGTACAGAAGCTCCTCTCAACGCTTTCAAGTTGCAAATAGTGTTCAAGATGGAGGGTAACGAAGGAATTGAAGTTTCTTATCCCTTTCCCGGGTTCAAAAAGGTCATAATACGGAAAACGCAATTTACCGAACAGTCCTTAGAAGAATTATTAAGGAAGTTTTTTGTTCCCAAAAAATTAACTGGTTTGCATTGCTCAGAAGAAATTTTAGGGAAATTTCAAAACATGTTTAAAAAATATTCAGATACGAGAAACTACAAAATTCGGTTTACGCAAAACATTTTGATAGACGTAATAGATACGGAAGAACAAGAACGAGTTATAGAAAACGAACACGAAAGAGCCCACCGAGGCATAGAGGAAAATAAAAGACAGATTTTGAGGAGGTACTATTTTCCAAAAATAACAGAAAAAGTAAGGAATTACATCAAAATTTGCGATACGTGTAATACATGCAAATACGATCGTCGTCCTTTGAAAGTGTATATTCAGGAAACGCCAATACCCAATCACCCGTTTGAGATTCTCCATTTAGACATATACCAAATAGACGGTGAAAATTTTCTCTCAAGCGTAGACAAATTTTCCAAATTTGGAAGGATGATTCCTATAAAATCGAGGCAAACTGTGCATATAAGGAAGGCATTTGAAAAAACTATAACGTCGTATTTGATTCCGTCTATGATAGTTACAGATAACGAAAAAGCATTCTTGTCGGCAGAGATTCGCGGAATTATGCTTGACCTTAATATTAGAGCTTATATAACCCCAAGCAATAAATCGGAGGTTAATGGCCAGGTCGAACGATTCCATTCAACCATAACTGAGCTATACCGCATTCAAAAACGTTTAAATCCAAACTACACGACCAAAAGACGTATGGCTATAGTAGTAGGGAAGTACAATGATACTATCCACAGTGTGACAAAAAAAACGCCAAAAGAAATTTTGCTAGGAATCGCGAACAATCCATCAAGCGTTGAAATCATAGATACGGTGAAGCATAAAATATACGACGAAGTAATAGGTCGACTAAAAGAGAGCCAAGAAAAACAATTAAAAACACATAACAAAGCAAGGTATGTCCCACCACAAATGACAGCAGGAAAAGAAATATTCGTAAAAGACAAAGTTTTCAAAGGAAAAGAAAAACCAATATTTAAGAAAAGCTTTGTTCAATTAGACAAACGTGTTACAATAGAAAATGAGCTAAATCAAAATATTCATAAGACTAACATTAAACATTTAAGTAATTAAAAATTGATTCAGGCGAATCAACACTAAGAGAGGGGGCAGTTACCACATAGTAAACGTTACGTGTTATTGTCTAGGCACTATCGTAGTATTGCGTGTATTTGTGATCAATGTTAGATATAAGAATAATGTATTAAGCCGAATAAAGAGAGTCCGTAAGTAACCACCCGAGTGAGCAGACTCGATAACTTGGATGTTCAAGATGATGATTGAATGATATAGCTATTCGGAATGTTATCCTTCGACTCACGGGTTCCTCAAAGTATCTTTGAAACCTTTGATGCGGTGAGTTCTAATATAAACTCGATCATCAGTCATAAAGCTATATTTGACTTGCGTGATCCGGACTCCTTACCCGCATCTAATCTAAATATTGGAGAACCATATTCAAACATCATTTATCTCAAAACAACTATCTACTCTTGCAAAGAGATGACTAGTTGGTAGGATATCAACAACAAAAAAGCACACTGGAAAAGTCATAAAATAGCGGGCAAACAAATAAATATTAAAATAAGCTACCACCACCCACCAAACTGCTACCAATCAAACGAAATAAAAACCGCACTTCACGTACTCCTGTCGTTGAGGTTCGTGCATTTCTTTTCATTTTAAAATGGACCAGCAAATGTTGCCAAATGCGTCGGACGGTCCAGGAAGCGGCATTGCTTGCCGGGCGCGACAACGATATTGACAGCCGGGACAGAGCGAAGGGAAAGGGATTTCGATGCGAAAGATTTACGATGCAACCGGGTGCGTGGTAGCCGGATGAAAGCTTCTCCCGGCTGTATTGCTTGCCTTCGCACGGAACCTCGGATGAGGTGAGATATATGCAAATGTTAATTGCTTTGCGTTCGTCGACAGGCAGGATGAGCAATAAATCATGTAACGATTTGTTTAAGCTCTGACATTGACTCCCTATCCCTGGAGCCTTTCTCTCCTTCCCTCCACCACTCTCCTTCTCTCCGCACCTGCCTCCCTCCTTTATTGCATACTCGCCGGGCGAATCGTCGGATTATCATTATTGCTCCTATTTAGCGTGTGCCGAGTGGATTGTTAAGTGCGTCTTTTCTGCCAACCGATGCATTCTCGGCAGCTGCACAGCAGCCGCGGCTTTGCGTGCTATTTAGCCACACCGCCAGGTAGACGAGTTAATGAAAGCATAATCAAATTACAACGAAATTGCATTGTAAACGTAATTAAAAGTAGCAGCGTTCACCCAGCCCCCATCACGGATGATGCATACGATGATGCATCCTAACCATGCACGGGGTGGTTAAGGAATTAATCCCGCCCGCCGGGCTCGGGATGGCATAATGATAAAATCATAATCATTCAAATGCACAAAAAAAGCCCCCAGAAGCAAAAGAGGAAGCAAACGATCGAAAAAAAAAGGGTAGGAAAACCACCAGCTAAGTAAAGAGAGTCCGTAAGTAACCACCCGAGTGAGCAGACTCGATAACTTGGATGTTCAAGATGATGATTGAATGATATAGCTATTCGGAATGTTATCCTTCGACTCACGGGTTCCTCAAAGTATCTTTGAAATCTTTGATGCGGTGAGTTCTAATATAAACTCGAACATCAGTCATAAAGCTATATTTGACTTGCGTGATCGGGACTCCTTACCCGCATCTAATCTAAATATTGGAGAACCATATTCAAACATATTCTAAATGGGATGGTCCGGTGGTGTATACGATAGCGGCGCCGGTCTTCACACGGCAGGACCGGGTTTCGAAAACAAAAAAGCACACTGGAAAAGTCATAAAATAGCGGGCAAACAAATAAATATTAAAATAAGCTACCACCACCCACCAAACTGCTACCAATCAAACGAAATAAAAACCGCACTTCACGTACTCCTGTCGTTGAGGTTCGTGCATTTCTTTTCGTTTTAAAATGGACCAGCAAATGTAGCCAAATGCGTCGGACGGTCCAGGAAGCGGGATTGCTTGCCGGGCGCGACCACGATATTGACAGCCGGGACAGAGCGAAGGGAAAGGGATTTCGATGCGAAAGATTTACGATGCAACCGGGTGCGTGGTAGCCGGATGAAAGCTTCTCCCGGCTGTATTGCTTGCACGGAACCTCGGATGAGGTGAGATATATGCAAATGTTAATTGCTTTGCGCTCGTCGACAGGCAGGATGAGCAATAAATCATGTAACGATTTGTTTAAGCTCTGACATTGACTCCCTATCCCTGGAGCCTTTCTCGCCTTCCCTCCACCACTCTCCTTCTCTCCGCACCTGCCTCCCTCCTTTATTGCATACTCGCCGGGCGAATCGTCGGATTATCATTATTGCTCCTATTTAGCGTGTGCCGAGTGGATTGTTAAGTGCGTCTTTTCTGCCAACCGATGCATTCTCGGCAGCTGCACAGCAGCCGCGGCTTTGCGTGCTATTTAGCCACACCGCCAGGTAGACGAGTTAATGAAAGCATAATCAAATTACAACGAAATTGCATTGTAAACGTAATTAAAAGTAGCAGCGTTCACCCAGCCCCCATCACGGATGATGCATACGATGATGCATCCTAACCATGCACCGGGTGGTTAAGGAATTAATCCCGCCCGCCGGGCTCGGGATGGCATAATGATAAAATCATAATCATTCAAATGCACAAAAAAAGCCCCCAGAAGCAAAAGAGGAAGCAAACGATCGAAAAAAAAAGGGTAGGAAAACCACCAGCTAATATTATTAGCTACGACAGTGCACCGAACAATGCACCCGATGCATTTGGATTCATTTGTTTTATTGCACTGCACGGACATGTCGCTCGGAGGCAACATCCGTGGGGCCTGTGCCAGCAGAATCCCACCGGGAGATTGCGTGCGATGTGCGGTGTGCATAACGTGCAGGCGCAAAAACGCTGCTTTTAGCTGTGCTGAGCTTACACTGCATTTCTGATTATCTCGGCGGAACCGCCGAATCCTGGCCAGCAAGTGATTTAATTAGTAATTTATTGTGTGTTTCGGATTCTTTTTTTCAAATCATTGGCATTATGCACACACACACATACAGCTACGTTGTAGTTAATGCATAAGATGCTCAGCACGGTGAAAATGTTGCATACGTTGCGCTAGATGAAGGTTTGTTTCATCCGTTTAATTGGTATATTGGTTACACCGTTTGATCAGCAGCATGTGAGCGAGCAGCCAAACTGTAGCCAAAGATCTATAATGGGCGAGCAACATGCTAGAGCGAATACCAGCAAAAAAAGGAAGCAATTTAAAAATGAAAATAAAAGCCCGTCCCGAACTGAAACTCATCCGTCATCGGGCTGCCGCAAGGAGGGGGAAAAACCTGTACGTGTATGTGTGTGTGTCTGTGTTGTGCAAAAATGCTACCCGTGGTGGGTGGGTAGGACAGGGTACCAGAGCAACCCTGCTGTGTGGACGGCAACAGCGGCGAAGGACTCAAAATAAAAGCATAATCGTAATAACCCTCGCGGTCACGTCAACTTACCGTGTGATGGAGTGTGGGTGGTGTGTGAGCGAAGAGGGAAGGGACGAGAACGAGCAGTTCTTCTACTGAATACGTTTATGTGTGTGTGTGTGTGTGTGTGTGTGTGTGTGTGTGTGTGGATATGTTTATGTGTGTTCATGAATATAAATAAAGAAAATCTAGCCGTTTTTGTTGGTGAAGTTTTAGTTTTGTCAATGCAGATGTCCTTCCACTGTACGTCCTGTCATCCTAATCGTTCGTGTGAGCATGTGTGTGTGTGTGTGTGTGCTCTTGTTTGTATGCGTGATGGATTTACCTCGTCTCGGTTGTATCATTCCCGTTCGTTCCTTTCCCATATGAATCCATTTTCCAATCGACTCTAGTGCCACTCGGTCTCTAGCCGTTCGTGGATCTGCGGTGGCGTTCCACGGGTCGGCAGGACGGAATGAATGATTTTACGGTTTCCCCATTTGAATGTGCATAGTTTCGCCGGGCATGGTAGGGAGAGGGTGTGTAGGGAGGTGACTTTTTTTTACGACCGAACCCACCGAACGAGCCAGAGCGCGTCGTAAAGATGGGTTTTCGGGAGGGCACCCACGGCACCCAGATAACGGACGGAATCTACTCATTTTGATGATCCGAAGCGCTGGACGTGCACGGTGGCAAAAAAGTGTATTCAATGCTCAAGAATAAATACACACAACGGACCGGATAGGATAGTTTCCGTTCCGTTGAGCAAAGCATTCGCATTCACCGTTTAAGATGCGCGCCTGAATGGTATGCACACCGGTTTACAAATGCGTGAAATGCGTATTAAACGCTGAGCAAGGATGACGGAATTTTTGCACAGCACGAAGACAACAAAGCTAGAAGAATATCTGCTTGAATATAACAAAAAAGGTAAGAATTAAATTATCAGAAGAAAATACATACGTATTCTAACGATAAATATAAGTATGTCAACAATATTTCAATAATTTATCCATACAGTTTAATTAAAGAAAACAAAACATCACTTGCTTGCTTATAAAGCCAATTAGTCGATGTATTTGTGAAGAAAAACAAGCTTATAATTGAATACTGTGCAGCAATAAATCCATTCGTGTAACAAAGGCTTCCATTATAAACGTAGAAATTTTTTGTCCCCCCATTTAATAAAGCAATTTTTTATTTTTGCGAATTCTCTCCTTCTCATTCTTCTCTCTCAACAAAAAATAATTATCAAGATGATAAATTCCAATAAGAAGAAGAAAATCACACAAATGCATATAATATGCTAGCTCTAAGTGATATGTTTTGTTCACTCGTTGCATACCTGAAGGCGCACAATGTGTAATGCTTTTTATTGGAAACGTTTTTTTGCACCACGAATCAAGAAGAGAAGCAACAGTGAAACAAACCAAAAAAATAAAAAAATAAAACGCCACTTCCGCAAACGGAAACGTGACATGCAATTTGCTTTACATCATTACTTTACATGGAATGAAAGCAAGGCGCAAAAAAAATCATCACGAACAAACGAGGCAACACTTTGCATGTCCGGCGTGAGTAGTGTGTTTTTGTGTGTAGGTTAAATTTAATTTCGAGCACGGTGAATGCAACACATTGCATACCTTGCCGGCAGGAATGAAAAGAGATGGTTATTGCAAAAACCGCTTCTTTTTACTGCTTTGTGCATTACAGTGCATACTTTATTGTATTTAAGCGAAAAAAAACCCTGTAAAAGAGTGAGAATGAGGAAAGGGATGAAAACTACAACAAGACTAGAGACTGTCCCTTGGTGAACGCAATTCGAATGAAAAGGAATCAATGCTATTCTTCTACATAACTCCTAGGCGCTGTTTACCAATTCGCCTAAATGTATACTACCAACAAAGGAAATTGTCTCTGTTAATGCTTTAAAAAAAAATCCACCTTTTTCCAATGCAATAAAACAAATGTTCGATGAAAACTTGCACGTTTCACTTTGTTTCCATTGATTTCCCTATTCATTTAACGCATGCGAACAATTAAAGGGCACCGGACAGTAGGGCAAAAAGTCGATCCGGAAGTAGTGGTTTCACAGGGACATATATTAAAATGGAGCAACAAATTCCCGCCCAAAGGCTATTGCTGTGTCAGGACAGTACGGGGCACGAGTTAAAACGAAACAGGGAGTGTGTGAGAGCGACCAAAAAAAAAAAGAACAACTCTTGCTGATGGTCCAAATGACGAATGCATTTGCATTTGAAGCATCGAAAACAAACAAGCAGAATGTGACAGGATGTTAAAAAAATGTATAAAAATATAAATAAAACCATAGGCATTGATGGATCTCGTAGCGTATCGACCTAACGTGCACGCATACAGTGCTGGACATAACAATAAAACCGCCCAATTTTGTTGAAACTTTAATTTGTGGTTAAAGAGCCGATGCTAATTTTAAGGACTAATTCTGAGGTAAAGTAGCAGCAATTGCTTTTTTGTAGCCTTGCTTTGAGGAGCTAGCGTTCGTATAAAATGTTCATGTTTTAATTCTTCATTTATTTATAATAGCCTTGCCGTATTGCTGTATAAATTGTTAATGGAATCAACATCACTAACAAATGCTCATTCTGGCCAAATAAGATGTAGACACAAGAGATCGACCA
Organism: Anopheles maculatus; assembly: GCA_002091835.1. Taxonomy (NCBI): domain Eukaryota; kingdom Metazoa; phylum Arthropoda; class Insecta; order Diptera; family Culicidae; genus Anopheles; species Anopheles maculatus. The sequence continues at coordinate 118,742 of KZ062319.1, forward strand.
TAGCATAAACAAACTAAATAGTCCTGAGCTATCAGGGGCTGTCATACATATTAAAGGGGTGGATATTCTTGTAAGCAGGCTATGGTGAAACTATTCCTATATTGATTGTGTAAGCATGTGGAATGAATTTCTATAGTTACTCAATTACTAATCGGATCGTAGCACAAATGTACGAACAAACTGTGAGCTGAACCAGCAAATAAATTAGACACCTGTAAAGAAGTGTGTCTTTTACACTCCATCGACCATTTATCGATAAATGTAACTTTCCAAAATCAGAACTGTATGTCGTAGATATCAGAAAATACATTTATGATTGCTTTGAATCTGCTTCTTGCTCCAACTCCGTCTCTCTAAAAACCATTTAAACAACTGTTGAATAGGAACCGTGCTGTATACCCAAGATTTCGAAGACATAGTTCCCTATCACAGGTGTTCTAACAGAATTGTTTATTTTATATCTGCAACAGGCATACCTATATGTAAGATGCATTAATTAAGTTACTACAATACATTCACAATAATAACACTATAAACGATCACAAATCCGCGTTTAGTAGCAAGCAAGGCAGGAATGGGTAGTCTGTCTTTGAAACATTCAATAGATATGCATTCAAACTAGATGTCGAAAGCATTCGATACAGTGTTAAGAACAATCCGCATGCGGAGTATACGTTACTAAATACGTTAGACAATTACTTCTGTTATTATTTACAAATTTGAATGTTCCTCTTTCCGGTTTACAAAGTGACAGAAAGTATTTCCACTTTAAGAAGAGGCAGAAAGAGTCTAATGACGCAAAGCTCCTTCATGCTAGCTAACAACCAACCAACCATCTCTTCTTTACATTTCAAAACATCGATGTAGAATAACTCGTTTCTTTTTATGCTTTTTTTGACCGGTCTATTGAGATCAACCAGATCACCAATCTCGGTCTAGGGCTAGATTCGACTCCACCTGATACAGTCAACGAGAAACGCTTTCCTGATAATGCATGAGTACGGCATCCTCATAACGTGTCTCAACCATTGTATCCTTTCAGATTAGACAATCGTTAGAACATCAGCTTCATCAATCATCTCTGATAACTCATGGGTCTACCTGATCGCACACATCACTGTAGTCCTTATCACTCACCACTCGATAATAGCAAGTACATTGACGTCCTCGGTCAGCATAGTCTAAGACTTGTGGAGAACTACCGGACGTATCAATGTGCAATATATTGTGCATTCTGTATGTTGTTGTAGACTTCTAGATCGCAAGAATTTGTGAACCCCGTGGTAAGTGTGATTCCCCTTTACAATACTCCCTCGGATTTCGCCTATCCTAGATAACAGAACACCTCCACCACCTTCAGATCGTTGCCGTCGACTGATCCACTACTTCCCAATCGGAATTAATTATTTTATCTACGTCGCATCGACCCTCAATCCTATCTCATGGGACTCACAGAGTAGCAACTGCGTGGTCGTATTGCTATTAAAATTTTCCCGGTCTCTAAAATGTTTAACTTGTCTTTGATTGTATTTTTTAACAAACAAAATATGGCGATAAAACGAAATTTTCGTTACTGATGTTTCAAAATCTGATGTTGAGGGGGTCTTATTATTTTGTCTGTCACTGTACATTCAACAATGGAAAACAGTTTTCCACCAAAAACAAAAAAAATATACCGGATCCACCCATGGGAGTGACTCTGTGTGTGAGTGTGTGTTTTTATACTTCACTCGTATGATTTTGTTATTCTTTTCCATCCTGCTTTTTAATGTACGGAACCCATTAAACGCATTCGGGTTACGCTCGTTTCCAATTAAACCAATCGAACGTGTTGGGACATCCGGACTCACAGATGACAAAAGGAAGAATCCCCACCACACATCCCACACGGCCCCCTCTCCCCCGGACAGTGGAGTTTTTTCACCGGGTTTTGTCTAATTATGTTTCGTCGAAGCAATTTAGCAAATTAAAATTCCATTTAGTCAATTTGGCAGCCGAACACGCTGGTACGTGGAACGAGAGACAAAGGTAAACCGAACGAGCCAACCACCCATTACGCCTTTTATGAACCATTCAGTCATGGCCGTGCGTATGCATATGTGCGTAGGATATGCAAAGGACGATGGTGGTTAAATGAGATGAGGGAAAATCGGTAAACCGATTGTTTCATCGGCAGTCAGCATACGCTAATGAGAAACATTTTATTATCGCCATTTCTGTTACCAAATATACAAATGTATGTTCAAAGCTAAACTACTTCATTACTTGTTTTACTGAAATCTTTTACTTAATTTTTTTTTGCTTACAGCCAGCTAACTCAACCCTTTCGTCTAATTCGTTAAATTATTTTTCAATTGAAATGATCGTACCCTCGCTTGATGCTTCCAAAACTGCTCTTAATCAATCCATTCTCAACAACCGGACCGGGAAATGGTTGATGAACCGGTCCCGATGGTAAAGCAAATATTGACAGGATCAAGCACACCAACGAAGTACACAGGTCGGGGTCCCGTTTTGATGTTCTGCTTCGCGTTCTTTTTTTGTTTTCTTTCGGCGACGATTGCATCAAGTCATCGTCACGTGGCCTGGCATTGTATCCCATTACAGAAAAGAATACTTCACTACCTTCCACCAACTCATGCACAAGATAAGCGTTCATGCAAAATTAATTGATTTCCTATGTCCCGCAACTTCACCTTCGACGAAGGCGAACTGCAAAGAGGGCGAAAGCAGTGAAACGCGCGAATGGAGCGAATGGAAATGGTGCGACCCAGACCACCAGACGAAGCCATTTGCCACGCCACTACCAAGTGTGGGAATACACGTGTTGTATGTGTGCTGTAGAAAGGGTGCGGAAGAGGCGTGTGGGACCACTGGACACAATAAACGGTGTGAACAATTTATTAATCGCAATCAAGTGGTCCTAGAAAATTGTTTTTCGGTTCCCATTACAACATTCTAAACCCAGTTTTGTTCGCCCCCTTTTTCGGTGCAGGATTTATGGTGGTTGAAAAACAAAAGTTGATGCACGGTTCCCATCGTTACTACGTGAACTTGCCTTGATTTGCTTACCTACTCGACCTGCTTTGCACGAACATGGCGACACTGGATGTTGGAGTGATGCTTGGAACGCATCAAGTGCATCCAATATTTCGTCGGTACCGGTGTTTGAGGTCTTCACATGAGCTTCCGGATAATCAGGACCCTTGTTATTTTTCATGCCTACCGTTCGCGCACATACACAGCACGTATCCTCTGATCCATTGTCGAGCCATTCTATGAATCTCTCTACCAATACTAATGCCACTTCACTCCACACGAATCCAATTGGGTCACGCGCACCGTGATAGGCAAACAGTTTAATCAAATGAAATTGTATTTGCAAAACATGCCACTCCATGGCAAGCTTACGTGAGAAAACCGGCAGTACTAAACACACTAATTTGAAGTTTTGGGTGGTAATTACAGTACTCGACATCTTCATTAAGTGTGTTTAGTGTGATTGTACACTGGGGTTGAAACTGTGTTCCGTTCATTTACGTTTCGGAAGTTTACCAACAAGTCGCTAGAGGTGTTTCTGATGGGAATTGTAATCTGGTTCTATTCTGGCTGTTCTGGAGGGGTGATAGTCTATTGTTATGGTAGTCTTTGTTGAAGATTTGAAGTAAAGGTATTGAGCTTGTAAAAACCCTGTGGATCTCACACTCCGAAATATAGGTAACTTTGATTCACCTACCTCAGAAGTTCTTGTCATTACTTGCGTCCTTGACTTAGTTAGGCCGTCCTAAAGTACAAAAAGTGCTTCTCTTCTATAATACCGTGAGATCTTTAAAATCTTCCACTTCCTATATCTAGCTCCTTGTTGGTTGGTAGATAAGCTCAGTAGGATTTTATTCACCTTCGCCTGATATTTGCAGCTGGCCCTCCTATTGTAAGCTATTGTATGTTGAAGCTCCTGATCTGTTGTCTACAGATATTAGGTCATCCTTCAAAAAATTACGACAACAGAACCTTCTACACTGTAGGGAATGTTTGACACAGATTCATTGCAGCTGACCTTGTAGAATCTCGTAAAACTCTCTAAAAATATATGGCGGATACACACAACTAAGATGACTTTCGCGCGTTGTCTCAATGTTTGAACATGTCGCCACAATTGAATAGGTTGTTATCACTTGTTTTGTATCATATTTTCAGACGGCAAAAAAAATCTACCCCTTGTGTCTCTCTTCCAACTCGTCTTCCCCTTTGTCATTCGTAAACAAACACTCCTGGCATCACAAAATCATCATTTACGTCAACTAAAACTCATGATATGAAGCACTTGTACACCGTAGCTGATGGCGTAGAATTGTTCTAGCATAGCATTCATGGAGTAATCCATAATGAAGCGAAACAGGTACATATGTCGGACATATCACAGACCTTGAGCCCTAACCTTCCGCTCTGTTTTGTTGAATGTGCTTTTACGTGTTGAGGATGCTCTCGGCAAGTGTTTCTATCCGAACCATTTATTTTGAAGCGAGCAGTATTTCTCAAAGGGATCCTTTATCTTGCTTAACCGACTCTCGAACCGGTTCAACACACTCATGTGGTCTTTTGCACTCAAGTGCACTTCCCAAAACTCATCCCTTACAGCGCTTTACGACGTTGCAAAACACTCACGTGTTAAAACGTTTCAATTTCGTACCGTTTATCTCCCAAGCAATCGTGAATCGTGATACCATCCCATATCCGTATTGCCAGTGTGGCAGAGAGTGTCTTTTTATTTTCCACTTCATGCTGCAAAACAAAACATTGGAAACACAGGAACAAAACTTCCAACCTTGTTAAACGAAAACAAAACTCCGGTACGTATACAACATCCTGCACACTGGCATCCGGCGCAATTGCAAGAACAAACTGCAACCAAATGAAGTGGAACACATTCGAACCGGAATCCACTAGCCGGGCAGAAACTTTTGCCTCTTTGGAAGAAACATCTCGAAAGTACTTTTCAATTCCGTGCCACGCTTCGAGCCATCAGTTGTCGTCGGGCGTGATTTGTGGGCAAAATATTCAAATAATGCTTGAGGTACCGCTTGGTGGAGTCTTTTTTAGCATATTTGACCTCGTCGGAACGTGTGTATAGTTTCGAGACGACAGTCGAAGTTGAAGTGCATCCTCCTGAGCGAACACAGAAACGCGTCGATTCGATTCAACAGGAGCACAAAATATGTGCTATAGGCGACACTTGCAGAAAACCCTTTCTGTTTGTGCAAAAGGAACTTTATTTTTCTTTCTACTACGCCACAAATCACATCAGGACGCACAGTCGCAGGAATGGGAAAACTCACACGTTATCACAACGCAAGCGTTTGTTGTGGCTTCCCGTGGCGCGACGACTCCGCCAGAACATCTAATTTGGAGTTCCCGGGGATGTACAAATGATCCGAACGTGAGGTCGTCCAAATGGGCGATCAGGCTACCTGCTACCGGCTGTCAATCTCGGTGTGCCACCACCGTTCGACACGCGTCAGTCTCGTAAAGTTGCGGCAAACACGCAGTTCCGAGCGACACAAATCGAGCGAATTTTACGATTCTCACATATGACATGTAATCTTGGTCATAATCGTAAAAAAGCACCCTGGGCGGCGTAGTTTGCGTCCCGCGGGACATTCCACAGGATAACGCTTGTATGCGAATGTATGGGTGTGTGAAATTCTAAATTAAATTAATCTTGGAAGCCGGTCGGGTGTACGCTATCAGCTCGTTAACGAGTACGGCGAGCTACTTTCACTTTCGTGCAGACGTATACTTGCGATAAAATCTTCAGCTCTCTTGCTTATCATTTTCCGCAATTTATTTTCAAACTGATCACACCACGTATCCCACGTAAGCGTGGATGAAGCATCACAACACAAGCAGTGTGATGTAATGTTAATCATGCTGTGCACATGACGCCATCACTTTTACTGTCTGATTTATCCAATTTGTACCACGGTCACATTCGATTAATAGAAATAAATCGGCATCGGACAACCCCTTATCACAGCTTCGATCACGTCACTCATCCTACACAAACGCACGCGAGGGATGCGACGACAACGAATCCTTTACTCCGAAACATCAGCAACTCCGGCAAGGCCCAATGTTACCACTCACCAGCACCAGTTCCGGACGAACGGTTGCGGCAAATGGAGGCTGGCGGTGAAAGTGGCTTAGCGGTTCCGGGGTGTGCTCCGGGCATTAGCGGGGATTAACAATTTAAATTATTTCAGCTTATTGAATGTCATAACTGTCAACCTTTCGGGGTAAGGATACCGCGGTGTCCCGCGAATCCCTCTGGCTGGCCCGTACCGACTGCGACTGGTCGAGTACGCGCGAGGTGAAATTAAATCAAACAATTGGCAAGACTAATTTGCATCACAATAGCATCACCCCGAAAAGGATGGCAAGGGATGGGCTGCTCGGTGAAGAGGGAGGACAGAACGGTAAAAACCATATCAAATGATTTTCAGGAAACAAGATGCCCGGCAAATAAGGGGTTTGGGATATGATCCTGGATTCGTGGTTTGGGTGTATTGTATTTTGTTTTTCTTTTCCCCTGTTTTGTACAACGAAACTTCTAACCGGACGTTAACTGGCACTGACGCAAGGACACCCGCACAACACTAACCATTTTTTAAGCGTAAAAAGCAACAACTAAAGCAGCAGCAGTGGAGCTACTACCGAGCAAACCGTTTTGCTTCTCGGCTGTATTGCGAATAAACTACCTTTCAGGCGCAATTTTGAGCCGGATCTCTCAACCTCGCAACCTCGGCACTGGTGGTCCAGTGTTGCCTGCGTGTTATTACTTATAATTTACGAATTTTCACAATTTATTGACACTATTATAAACATAATTTGCATAGATTTGCATGCTAATAGTTTAGCGCTGCGATTGTTGCACCCTCCCGATATCAAGAAACAACCAAATATAGTGAGAGAGAGAGAAAAAAAACTGTCTAAGTAAAACGATTCCAAGTGACACACCGAAAGCCGTGCTGTCACAGAGTACGCAAAAAAGGGGGAAGTCATTTTTTGAATCTCCCTAAATGCTCTCTTTCTTTTTCAACCTCGACCCCCTCTGGGTGAAAATTGCACAAAACCTGCAAGCAAAGCAGGAGGTAAACTATATAAAAAAAAAACAAATCCCCTTCCTAGCAGAGCGGACCCTTCCAATGTCGAAACGTACCGGCGAGACGGCTAACCCAAATCAGATCATTATATTATTGTACATTTTCATCAGCAGATCTAGCCGAGCATAATTTAACAGGTTGACAGAGCACGTTGTTCGAATTGGTTTTTGACTTTTCCCCTTTTTTTGCCCTACTCTCTTCAATGTTAAATTATTTTCGCACCAAGTTCACAGCGAACAGTTGTTTAATAATGACAGTAGAAATGAAAGAAAGAAAAGCACCACATCTCATACACTTGACACACACCATAGTGGCCGGTGCAATAGCGCCGGTAAAAAAAATGAACGCAAACTATAGCCACCAGCGTAACGAGATAAGAATGTGTCGCATGCCGGATGCAAATATAATTACGTTTCGCATTGGACGCGAGCTCTACGTAAGAGTTGTCAAGAGAGTTGCTATAAAATTGTTCAGCTCAGGTGTGATACGATTGCGCGAAGCTGTAACAAGTAACGCAAACAGCAAAACAATCGCTCGATAGCTCACCCTATCCGCAACCACTACAGATATCTTGCAATACGACCAGAAAGATTTAACGCACCTAAGCTTCTCAGCCCTCTTACTAGCCGCTTATCTTATCGTCCTTAATAAAACTATCTTAAACACGTATCGGTCTTATCTACTGATCACCCATCTGCTGCTCGGTTATTGCCTTCTTTAAACCCTTTCGCGTACGCTTCTTTGTCCTGCGCTTGAACGCCTTATCGCGGGCGAGCTGTTTGTCCTTTCCCTTTTCCTGCTGCTCCTTGCGTCTCAGCAGTGCTAATATCGTTTTCAACTGACCCTTTACCTGTTGAAGTTCTCTCTGCAAGTCGTCTTCCGACGTCGGATCGCTACCAGAGCGCTTTCTTCTCGACGGTCCCGGACTAAACGTACGTTGCTGTCGAACCGTCGCAGCTACAATACTGCTTGCTGGCGTTGAAGATGACCCGTTGGTGGGTGTACTCTTTGTCGCGACCATTGAAGCAATCGCTTGCTGTTTCTCGATGATCGCTAACGCTTCATCCACAATCGACTGGTCCAGGCGCATAAACAGAGCTAGCCGGAAGAAGCGCACATCTATTATGTAATTGCACGAGTCACCGGTAGGCAACCAGGGGAACTTTGCGAGAGGTTTTTCCACTGCCTTCTGCTTGGCAACATTTCCCACCGGTGTAATCTGGACGGAACACTGTGATGATCCGTGCAGCCGACTCTTGGCTGCAGCGTGTACATTGTTAGGTGCAGCACTGGGTGCGTTAAGCTTCGGTTGTGGTTTCTTCTTAATCTTAGCGTGTACCACTATCTTCCGGTATTCCTTCGTCTTCACGTGTATACGGCACTGGTAGTCGGTGAAAAATGGGTTCGGAAAGTAACGTCCCAACCAGCTCGGATACACATTCGCAACGCCTCGCTCGTACTGTTCGAGAAGCATCACCTTCTTGCTAATGCTGATCAATTCCGACTCCTCCCGGATGGCAGCAATATCACTAACCGCTAGACCGTTGATCAAATTAAGTATCACAATCGGTGCGACGAATATGAACAAAATAAACAGCAACATTTTTCCACCTTCAAAATCAATGGCCGCCGCCTCGAACTCTCCTGTCGTCATTACCAGCGTTTTCACGGTAGCGTTCCAGAATGTGCGGAAGTTGTTGAAATTGTCCTCGGAACAGTCGTCCTTGTCGCATACCGCTAGCTGTTCTTCCGGCGTCTGGTTGTACGTGAGATGGAACGCGTAAATAAATGCACCGATCAGTGGCATAAATAACAGGAAGCTCTTGATGAAGTTCTTCGAAACCGTCTTAAACATGTACATCATCGTAGCGAGACTGTTGGATTGTAGCGACCCGAGGAGAAAGGTCAGTTGCAGGGCGAAGCTGATGATGACGAATGACGACATTAGCCCGTGACAACCGATCCCGAGTACCACAGCCATCGCCACCGCATTCACGATGTCGAGCACGTTTTCGAAGGACAAGTACGATCGCCGCAGAAACAGTAACTGTAGCAGCTCGCGGATCACCACAAACACTACTCCAAAAATGCTCAACGCCCAATACACATTGCTAGGACCGGCAGCCGAACAAGCCGTAAGGGAGTAGTTGCCAAAGAAAAAGATGCTCAGTGCTGTTAGCAACAGGTTTAGGTAGTTCCAGTGACACAACCGCGTCCACTTTACCATGATGAAGGTGTAAAGGACGGGATGTACTAGCAGGCGTTTGAGTTCCTTCGATTGTGCGATCTGCCGCAGCGTAGTCATTTCAGTGATGGTGCTCGTAAACTTGTGAGGTTGACTGTACGCCTTATCTACCTGTTGTACCATCTTCCAACTGCGGTGCCTATGTTTCGACCTGCTAGTTGCAGCAATACCATCAGCACCCGGTGTGCATGCTGCCTGAGACGCTTTATCTTGGAGTGGTGAGTAGAATCCATTCAGGTTGAACCGTATCTCGTTACGATCCGGTATCGAACGCTTGGAGTCGACCTCGATGCATTGGTCGAGATAGCTGCGCCAGAACCCGTACGTACCGTAGTCGAGCGGAGTCAGATTATCATTGTTGCACATCCCCAGATAGGTGAAGCGTTGGCGCAGCAGGGCAAGCGCTACCGAATCGAACCCAAACTTGAGAGCCAGATGCAGAGACGTATTACCCGAATCGTCCTTCCTGGACATGTAGATCGTTTCCTGGGTAGAAAGGTACTCCGCACAGGCGAGCAGCGCATTCCGTTCCTCAACCCGTTGCCTAAAATCGTACGCTTTCTTTAGCGTTATCACCAATAGGGGATCATCGTTCAGTACGATAACGTCGGAGATTTTGGTCAGCAGCCTTTGCAGCATAGGCAAATCCGCCATCAGACAAACTTTCTTCAGCAAACCTTTCAGCTCGACCCGATGCTCCAGCTCATAACTTTTCTGCACATCCGTACTCTCCTCCCGACTGTAGCCGCGGTTTAGGTCAGCATTGCTTAAACCAGACGCGGCTAACTCTCTCCCCGGAATCGCTCCCACCCGGGCTGTGGGTCTCCGCTGGACTAACTTCAGCATCTGTTGCTCACCGCGATCCACAATCTGTCGCACACAGTCGGGCAGCTTTTGGTCGCATGCCGTATGTAACAGCAGTCGTATCACTTTTTTCACATTCGTTGCATTTATTTGGAACTGCGCCATGTATTTGGAGAAATTCGTGCGATCGTTGTAGCGTAGAAAGATTTCCAGCAGCTCTACCGTCACCTGCACATTGGTGTTGTTATTATAAAATCCAACTACACGCTCGTTCTGTTCGTTAATACTGCAAATCGCCAGCGCACTGGGTGCTAGCTGCACGCACTGTTCGACGAACGTGCGCGTTTCGTCGTGTTCGCAATGCTTTAACAGTAGCTCGAACGGCAGCTTCATGTGGCTGCTGCAGATATTAAAGTCAGCACCCGCCGTTAGCAATCGCAAGATTAGCGTGCGAATCTCCGCCAACCACCCGGGCGGACACGCTCGCATCGCTTTCCGCATACATTGATCGTAGTTTTCGCACAGCAGCGTTAGTGCCGTTTGCTTGAAGCTGTTGCGCAGGTTCACATCCGTATCAGGACGCTGTAGCAGCCACTCGAGAAAATCCGTGTTCCGCTGAAAGACGGCATAGTGTATCGGGGAGCTTGGTTTCACTGCGTCTGGCTTTGATTGTGGATTGTTCTTCGGCGCGGTACACTAAAAAGGAACACGGCACACGGTTAGTAAGCGAATGACTCACAATTCCTCTACTGGGATACCTCATTTTCCGCCTGAAAGCGCACGAGAAATCGCTCCAAATACTCGCGGTACTGCGTGATATCCTCGAGCATCTGTACCAGCACCGGTTGAAGGTGTGCATAGTAGAGAAAACTTTTCGGTTCCGGTATCGTTTTCGGAGCGTCCCACATCTTCATCATTTCCACTAGCTCTTCGAGCCGCGTTAGCTGAACATCTTGCAGCAGCTGGTGAAACCGAGTCAAACTATCGCTGGTCGGTGGTAGAATGCTTATGGTGGCCTTGAACTCTGTCTCGAAAAACGTCTGCAAAATAAAAATTCTTCCACCATGAACACGCCTGAATGTATGCTCTGCGCGGCTGAATCATTCCCACTATCACCATACACAGCGTCTCACACGTCGAACACATTCTAACTCAGACTTACCTCAAGTGTTTTCCGCTCTTGGCGTAGCTTGGCTCTACCCTTGGCTTCCTCCTGCTGTTCTACCAACACGTGCGATCCAGCTAGATGTCACAAGTCGGAATTAGATTCACGTTGCGGCTGAGTAGAGTTTGGGGTTTAGTTTGTACTTACTTTTCCCCATTTTTGGGTACACGCGCCACGCTTCAGGGTCACTGACATCCAAACCGCTCAACAGTATCAATGGAACTGTCGATGAGATGCATGTGACTGCGTACAAACTGTTGAATAGAACGCTCTCCCTGCTGTTTCTCTCATCTCAACTTAACAGCTCACGCGCTATACTGCTCCACTCGACTCAACCGCACACACACATGCAAACACGCGCACGTCCCAAACCGGCCCCAAATAGCCCATTTACACACGGTACTTTTGGATGGTATTTCTACGGTAACTTCTGTCAAATCGATGTCAAATCGGTTTGACAGCTTTTACCACGGCATAGAAAAGTAAATTCGGCTCGACCTATGTATTTTCTGATACCGTCTGGTTAAAGCTGTCAAATGGCAATACAACTTAAACAAACAACAAACAATTTTATTATTGCTACTCTGTGGTTGTGTGTTACTGTCTGTAATTGTGCAAAAAAGAATGGAAGACGATATTCTTTTTGGTCTCGCTTTAATTTTTGCCGAAGAACCGGTGAGAAAAACACGGAAGGTTTGGATGAAAAGGCAGTACGCTCAACGGTCTATGCTTTCGCACACAAACCTGATCAGGGAGTTGCAACTAGAACCGACGGACTGCGTTACTCTCTTTCTCCAACGAGAAAATACGCATATGAGGGAGGCAATATCGCTGCACGAGAGGCTGAGCTCATCTTTGCGTTTTTTTATCAGTGGGGGAACCTAGTAATTCATCAGTCTGTATAAAATTACTCAATTATATTAAAAAAAAAGAAACATGCATGTCCTTTGTTTAATATTGTTATAAACCTTCATTTTAAACTGTGCAAACATTTGAAGACAGAAAATACCACGTATTTTCCTCCATTGCGTTTACACACATGGTGTGGTATTTTCTGTCAAACGACGCTATCAGATGGAGTTTTGACAGAAGTTACCATAGAAATACCATCCAAAACTACCGTGTGTAAATGGCCTAAAACGAGTATGAGCACGATCAACACACACGCAAGAGAGCCCCGAGAATGGAACCGCTACGTGACGCGATCGTGTGGGGATTTCATTACGTCCCAGAAACACCGTCATGGGGATTCCACCATTCCACACAATCACTTCACGCACACACAAACGTTCCACGTAGCGTCTAAGATAGCGCACGCAACCGCCACTAGACGTCATCTGTGTTGCGCGCTGTGTTGTGTGTTCTCGCGGCAAGCTGAATTGAGCGTGCACACGAGAAGAGAAATTTCACTATTTGTGAAGTGCTCTCTAAAGAAAGAATGTTCTGCTCTGTACGTACGGTTTAAAGCCGGTTGTGTGAGATAGCTCTGAAGCTAACTTTTGTTTTCCATCTCGTCACTTAGAAACGTCAACGTCTTCGGACCATAGCATGCTTCAAGGTTGCGGGGTACAAGCGCATTCTTTAACAACACACATCTTAAATTAGCTCTGCCTATAAACATTGACCAGTTTAGTCGGAGAACACCTGATACATAGTGAATGTCAAAAACAGTTCTACTTTGCCTCCACTGGTAGCTTATCGAGGCCGAGCGGTACTGTGAGACCGATCGACTACAGCGTAACCGCTCGTGCATGAGATAACATTTGACGCCAAATTGCTTAACAAATTGAACCCAATAACTCAATTGGGAGAATGGGACTATAAAACCATGTTGGTTTGAGTTATCGTCGGGGTGCCTATTTAATGGCGCGATCAGGCATAGCTATTTGGTATTCAATATACAAAAGATAAGTGTGCCGATCCGTCTCAATCGCTCATCCATATGAATTCACGGGTAGAGGTTAGCTCAATGAGATATTCATTATTCTGTGGCAATTCACGATCGTACTTACGTCAGCTTTATGCCACGCACTCTCTGGTAGAAGCATATTCAAGTAGTAAATATACAAGACCTGTTTCTATGAGGGATGCTCCATTCCAGTACGCTACTACTGATACTCGCAAACCAGATATTAATGTGTCTCCATTACAAAACTCCCTGAGAAGATGGTTAACTCACACAACGACGCAATACAGCATACAGAACAAAATATCTTCTGTTGGTCACGAACTAAAGCGTTTTGCAACCGGCCCGGCATAATCACCATTAGTGGAGTGAAATGTATCTCCTCGAAACCTCTCCCCAAGAAAAAAAAAAGGGTTCATACTTAGGGCAGCATATTCTAATAAAATAATATAAATACATTTTTCTGCCACGCGCTGACACTCCCGAAAACCTGCGGCGTCTCATCATCATCCGTTTCCGGCTATTCTCGCTCGGCGGTGGTTGACACTGCTGCTAGTTTAATTTTTACGACGTTTTGCTATACTTTTTTTGTCCTCTCTATCTCATTATTGTCCATCTGGTTTTATCTCTTGGTTGTGTTGCTGTTGTTGTTGTTCTCTTCGTTTGAATATCGTTGTGCCATTTTCGTGTTTCCGTTTTTACTGGTTGCGTTTTTATTGCTACTATTATCACTACTACCACCAATACCCCGGGTGTGGCGTCGTGTTGCGTTCCGAACGAGAAATACCTTGCTTTTCCTGTTGATGCTTCTTTTTTCTTGTATTTTATTACCTAACTCGCACTATCATTCTTTCTGCGTCTCATATATTTTACCAGTTGCGTTTGTTTGCTTTCAATTTTATTTGCCTTTCGTATTCATGTTTTTTTTGTTCTGGTGTTTTTACTGCTTCTCTTCTGCGTTCTGTTTGTGTGTGCGTGTTGTTTTTTTAGCTTTCGCTCTTGCTCGTTTTGTTTCGCATTAACATTTTGGCACTGTTTGAAAGTAATAAAATTTTACTCATTTAACATTTCCACCGTTGTTTACTTTATCCTTCCCATTTTTCTTGTCTTCCATTCATATTCTTTTCTCGCAATCCCTTCAATAAACTTCCGCCTGGTCAGTGAAAGGATCAACGTTGAATTCATGAATTCAGCACAAGAAACAACCGTCTCTCGTTTCTCTCTCTCTCTTCTCTCTCTCTCTCTCTCTCTCTCTCTCTCTCTCTCTCTCTCTATCTCTCTCTCTGTGTCAATTCACTTTGTTCGGTAGCACCCATAAAAACTGCATCCAGTAGCCCCGGGCAAGGACTTGGCAGTAGGACAAAAAGGAAACTTGCTGAGGGAAAAATCGCATTCCCTCACGGCTGATTTGGTAACCCTTCCACGGGCCCGACACTAGGCTTGGCCGCATGTGGTCCCTGCGGTGGTCGAACGATTGTTGGATCATTTATCGGTCGTAAAAGCGATGATGACGGTCCGGCCCGGTTGGTGAAGATTTTAGCGCGTTGTGTGGATATAGACGAAAAAAAAACAAGAAAACGAAACAAAAACGTCAATCGACCGCACCTTCCGGACTGGAAGGTTGGGACGAGTGATAAAAACGAAGCTATAAAAATCCTTACCCTCGTTGGTAGATGGCGCTGCAGCGTTTGATTACCTTCTTACCGTAATGCCGAGTCGATAGAAAATGGACATCACAGTACTCTCTCTCTCTCTCTCTCTCTCTCTCTTTATCTCTCTCTCTTTGTCATTTCACTTTGTTCGGTAGCACCCATAAAAACTGCATCCAGTAGCCCCGGGCAAGGACTTGGCAGTAGGACAAAAAGGAAACTTGCAGAGGGAAAAATCGCATTCCCTCACGGCTGATTTGGTAACCCTTCCACGGGCCCGACACTAGGCTTGGCCGCATGTGGTCCCTGCGGTGGTCGAACGATTGTTGGATCATTTATCGGTCGTAAAAGCGATGATGACGGTCCGGCCCGGTTGGTGAAGATTTTAGCGCGTTGTGTGGATATAGACGAAAAAAAAAGAAGAAAACGAAACAAAAACGTCAATCGACCGCACCTTCCGGACTGGAAGGTTGGGACGGGTGATAAAAACGAAGCTATAAAAATCCTTACCCTCGTTGGTAGATGGCGCTGCAGCGTTTGATTACCTTCTTACCGTAATGCCGAGTCGATAGAAAATGGACATCACAGTAAACGAGTCCATAATCCATAAACGCATCCATTTGCTTGCGAGTTGCAGTAGCATTATTCGCCCCGGTGGCGGAACACCTCCGGCACTCGCCGGTGTGCAAGCAACTGGAAACACCTTTAGTACCTACCGTTAATATCGACATCCTTCCACCGGGTACGATTGATGGAGTCGCTTTTACTGCTCGGTTAAAATAATTTCGTAGAAATAATTCTTTGCTCCGGTTTGCAGAGGAAATTAAACTGGTCACAGGTGGTAACGGTAGTTTTAGCACTTTTAGCCCTCGGTGGACCAACCCAACTGTCACAAAATGCCTTCTGGATATTGCGCTTTGGCATGAACCTGTTTGTTTTATTTTTAATCCAGCAGTAGAACTTTTATTGGCCACCGGCAAACGCATCGAGCACCGGCGGGCAGTTTGTTGCCATAAAGTGTCCTAGTGTGTACTTGCCGCTATTAAAATATGGCTCGAGCTGACAGGACTAGTTTTCATGCGACCAAACGCTATACTGCATGCAGTAGATAGAATGCGTCCCTTCTCTAGCCTTTATAATGCTCCGTTCAGCTATACCCGTTGTCGTGTAAGTCGAGCACGCTGCATAGTCGTAAAAGAAGCGTCGCCTCACCAATATCGCGATGGGCGACAAGTGGTTCCCGCACGCCCGCAATCTCCTAGCTTCACCGTTTGCCATCTTTATGCAAATAATTTAATATTTGAAAAGATGAGTTTTCTGCCCGAAGGCAAAAGACGGGGCAGACTTCTTGGTTTCGGCGATTTTTTTGTTTGCTGGAGCGGTATCCGAATATATTAACTTCCCGAAGAAGCGGTTCAAAACCTGGGTTTAAAAATGAGTAAAATTTTACGATCACCGTACCCCGCGATTCCTTCGCAAACACCAACACCTTCGTTCCTGGACAGTGTAGACAATGGGAGCAATCTTAGGCACCTCCGAATTTCCTCCAAAACCGAGAATACTCAACAGCACCAATAACAAAAGGCATGGCAGGAACAAGGCTTCTCCAAACTTCAGCTTCTTTTTGTTGGACCATCCGAACGCATAACT